>ML685771.1:15267285-15406129 GCA_007922175.1 Pelusios castaneus
AAAGAAAGAAAGAAAGAAAGAAAGAAAGAAAGAAAGAAAGAAAGAAAGAAAGAAAGAAAGAAAGATGAAGCTAAAACAAATAAATGAACAAAGCTATTTTTCCTCTCTAGCCACTTTTCAGACTCAAAATATATATATATAAGCAGTTAAAATTAAAGACCATCCTTTTGTTTCCTTTTCTCTGTAAACGTTGCCAAGTTGGAAAGCCCATTTGACTGTTTCTCCACTGTGCTTTCTTCAACAATGCTCCTTATGCAACAAGCAGTGCACTGTAACCGATCCATAAGGTCGCTATACTCCTCTCAAATCCATTCTAGAGACCCACTTCTACTATGACGCCTACAAGAAACCAATCTGCCTATGATGGCTAGCTGGTGCAGCAGTTAGAGAGAACTGGTTTATTAATAAACCCCCACTTACAATGTCTTGTATTCATTAAACTATGTAACCAGCTCAACTGTAGAAACAATCACTCCTGTTCTTTCCAAGAAGTGGAAAAATCCTGATATAAAGGTACTTCGGGGGGGGGGGGGGGGAGTAAAGGGAAGGGGAAGGTAGGGGCATTATATACAAGGCCCTTTTCCTTTTAAATAGATCTTCCTCTTTCAAAGGCACAATCCTCAGGAAGAGACACACAATGCTACTGAGGGGTACTTTATGTAAAACCTTTAAAGGGCCATTTGGTAAGAGTACTCTGTACATGTTATTTCAAATGTATTAAAGGCTTCCTACTCATCCACTAAATAGCATGCTACAAACCACCCTGAACCATGATATTTAGTAGGGTTTGCAACTAGGCTGCCAGACAAAAATCATGACTTCTCATCGTAAGTGCAACTGATCGATGAAGAAAATTAAATTGCTTTTTAAGATGTCTTTGTTGACAACCAAAATTGGAATAATCCATTATGAAGCAGGGACAGCTTTTAAGATCCTTTGTTACACAGCCCATCTAAGAGCTCATTCAATTAAATTCAAGTAGAAACACCTACAGATCATTGCTTAAAGTGCTTAATAAGAACATCCTTCTTCAATACTGTTAATTCTTGTAGGCTCTTAGAGACACAGGCTGTTAAATGGGAACTACTGCAGCTGATAATGTAACCAAAACCTGGCTAGAAAGATATCTTTCAGTCCAAAGTCGTCTAAAATGCATGCTACTGTCCTTTATGAGGTGTGCTTTAATTTACCAACTAATTGCATCAAAATTAGGGCAAGCAAATCTGACTGCAACTCTTTGGAAGTAAAGGTGTGAGGTGGGGGGAGCTTAAATGAGTAGCTCCACTGATGTATTGCACAGACACAGGATAATTCTGTAGAGAATCTACCTCTTGTCAGGCATACTCAGCAACTTGGCTGGAGTGATATGCTTGTAGCCCTCCATCCACATCATTTTTAGATAAGCTGTTAGGGACATCCTGTGACCCAACAGGGCTGCACACCTGATACTCTGTCTAACTATGAACTGTATGCTATTAACTGGTATAGGCAAGAATGAACCTATCAAAAAAGCCATACAATTTTGCTTCTATTTCTAGCCTCACCACAAAGATTTATTACTGAAATCTCAGTGCAGTCATGACTGCCTAAATACCAAACTAAGTTTTGTTTGTGTATCAATCAAAAGGACTCTCTGAGAATAATCATCACCCTGAATGCTTTCCATGCTCAAGTGGAATTATCCTAAATGTAAATGATTGCTGGATATGTCTACAGAGCCTCTTCATTCCAATTTATTGAATTGGCATTTCATTTGCTGACCATTAATATATTTTTTAAAATCCGACTGATGGAACATGCCTTAAACTGTCAGCCTGGAAACATCACTGAATATTCTGAAATTGAATGCTGTGTTCATTAAACCTGCATTACCAGCATATACCCACAGGTTATTATAAACGTCACTGTAAAGCAAGATGATACCTTCAAATTCTCCTGCTCTTTAAAACTATCATATACAAAGTCATTCACCACAATTATGTAAATATTAAGAGTAATGACAGAATGGAGAGTGATATCAGATTCTTTGCAATTGCCATGAAATGATTTATTTCAAATGCATCCACACTATCACCCTAACAATTTTGTCAGTTAATAACTACTTTGGATTTTGTTAGACATAAAGCTATTTTTCAGTACTTTTTCCTCTCATTTCTCCTGGTGTCTGCAATTCTAAGCTGTCCCACGAAAAAAAAATAAGAAAAAGTAACACTGTAAGAACAAAGTACAATTTTCTTATTCATAAATACCTGATATCAACAAATTCTTTCATATTGCTCATGAAAGTCACCAGAGTGAACAGATTACAGGCAAAATACTTACAAAGCAAAGAACCTTTTAAAATTGACATTCTCCTACTGGAGATTTCTTTTCAATCATTTTCTTTTTAATAAGCAGTGGGTGAAATTCTGACCCCATTCAAGTTAATAGGAGGTTTACCTTTCACTTCAAAGGGGCCAGAATTTCATCCAATGTATCTATATACAGGAGTGCATTTTATGACCATTAGTGAATTACGAAGAAACCAAAGCGCAAAGAGACTCAGGTGAGGGGCAAGGTGTCACTATTCCATCTTTGCACCATCCCAAACACAGGTTGGATCCAAGAGCTGGAGAGGCCCTGTGTATCTTACAGCTCAAAATATAGTATACTGAATGTTACTAAAAAGTAAATAGTGAAAATTGAAAGGAACATAATTTCTGGAAAATCAAGTGTAAACATATAATTAGGCAAGCAAAAAAGAATTTGAAGAGCAACTAGGAAAAGATACAACACTAACAGCAGCATTTAAGCCCCTAGTACTTCAGAAGCAAGAAACCTGCCAGACAATCAGTGGGGCCCCTGAATGACCGAAGTACTAAAGGAGAACTCAAGAAAGGCAAAGCCATTTCATACAAGTTAAATGGATTGTTTGCATTGGCCTTCAATTCATTGAGTGTTATTCTACTTATTCATAAATGATTGAAAAATGGGGTAAACAATGCAGTGGCAAAGTTTACAGATGGTACAAAATTACTCAAGATAGTTAAAACCAAGCTGACTATGAGGAATTAAAATAAGCTCTCACAAAACTGGGTGATTGGGTAACAATACGGAAGATGAAATTCAATGTTGATTAATGCAAAGAAATGCACTTTGGAAAACATAATCCCAACTATACATACAAAAGAAGGTCTAAATTAGCTGTTACCACTCAACGAGACCTTGGAGTCATCAGCTGGGACTGGACAATGAGGATGGAACATTCAATAATTCCTTTTCTTTTCATTGTCTGAAATATTTTACACCAATCACTGTTGGAGGACAGAATACTGGGTGAGATGGACAATTCTTTGGAACCAGTATGGCTACTTTTATGTAAATTCCAGCTCAAGGAGACTTGCCCATGCAATCTGTGATCAAGCTAGCACTCTAAAAACAGAAGTGTAGCTGCAGAGGGATAACCAGGAGGAGGTGCTAACCACCTCAAGTACAATCCCGGCTAACACATTATAAGGCAGCTTTATGGCAGTTCCTGCAGTGCCTGTACAAGGGGACTTCTTCCTCAGCTCTTTAGGGCCCTGCTGCCATTGCAGCTCTTTTACTCAAATATAAAAGGGGCAGAGCAGAGATGAAGCTCTTACCCTGGGTGACTTGCTTGAAGCCATAGAGGGAACTGCTGTCAAAACCAGCAAGACTCATGAGTAGCTGGCCTCTAGTCCTCTTCTCAAGAGACCACATTTTCTCAGCAATGATCTACACTGCTACCATGGTCAATGGGAGATACACAAGCTATGTTACATAGCTTACTTATCTCCCATTGATGTATTTGCATTCATGTAGCACAGTGTTTCCACCCTTGTGTAAACACACCCCACACACCCTTATTACTATCAGGCATGTGGATTACCAGCTCTGGCTGAAGAGACCATCTGCGATCGATTGAGTGGGTCTCCACTACTCAGTCACTCAATCCCATGAATCAATTGTCGTGTAGCTGGCAACGCAGACATACCCTCAGAAATTATCTACTTATTGAAGAAGGGTGTTGACTGACTGGAAATTTAACTCCTCTATTTATTCACTCCCATGGAAGTCAATGACAAATCTTCAGTAGATCACAGTTCATAAATCTCTGTACGGGGAACACATTTTTGATAAAGGGCTCTCCAATCAAGAAGACAAAGAGGTATCATCAAATAGCTGGAAGTGGAAGCTAGACAAATTAGGAGTGATAATGAGGTGCCGATTTTTAACAATGAGGTTAATAATTGGTAGAGCAACCTACAAGGGTTGAGGAAGTTTCTTCATCACTGAAAAATTTTAAATCAAGAAGATTGGATGTTTTTCTAAAAGATAGATTATAGTTCAGGCTGGAATTAATTGATAGAAGTCCTATGGCCCTAATTATGCAGGAGGGTAGGCTAGGTGATCTCAGTGGTCCCTCTGGCCTTAAAATCCATGAATCCAATTGATTTCCATGGTAACAGCATTAGGCCTAGAGCAGATGCATGATGGACAGTAGATGAATAATTACTTTGGGCTAAATTTTGCAGCAAATATTCAGGAGAAACTTTCATCCAGGACTGTGGCATTTGCTTCTAGATTAATAACACTGCAATAGCTAAACAAATCCCACACTTTCACGTTCTACCAAGGAAAAAGTGGAAAAGCTTTCATATGTTTGCTTTGAGCAGTCAGTTCAACTTTTGCTTTGAATTAGAGCATTATTTTCTTATAGTCATTTCCACTTTTGATAAAGTGAGTCCCAGACACAAAACTGTTTCTGAATTCAAAACTATTACCACACCTTCAGTGTTTGTGGAAGTATGTAAGTTTTGGGTTCAGGTGATTAGAAAGAAAGAGGGGCCCAATATAATATTAAAATCTGGTTCTGGATTCTGATTTCCTATCAGATACTTAGCACTATCAATATTAAAACACTTTCAAACAAATCAGGGACAGTTCATTAATGTTTTGCCAAGGCTAACTGCTCCCCCCCTACCCGCCCCCCCCAGCATCCGCACCTGCTTCTGTTTAATTGATAATTCATTGCTGTACCAATTCCAGTTCACATAGACATTTCTCGTATATGACTTTCTTAAACTAAGTTTACTGACATATCCAAGAAATCAATTCCCTATGAATGTTACACACACTGATTTCTCACATTCACTAATTCTGTCAATTATCAGCATATTGTTTTGTGGTCTGATGTTTAAAACCAAATCCTCAGTTCCATTCAGGGGGGGCTCTAAGATCCTCATGCCTGTGTTCAGCTCACTGCAAGATCAGGGCCCATACTTGTGATGAAAACTGACATACCCAATGCAAACACTATATTTTAGAAGAACAAAGAACAATGAGGACAGAAAATGATGGACAGTCAAAGCCAGATAATGTGCCTGGAATATTCCTAGATGGGGCAATATAGCAATAAATTGAGATACTGGAATACTATGTAATACTTCATTTCTCATGTGTGGCTTAGATACAAAACTGATGGCAGAGCCCTTGTGGAGCACAATGATGTGAATTATTATGCAATAATTGAAACCTTGTTGCACCAGACTGGGAGGATAACTCTTGTTTTTACCAAAATACATAGAAAACTGAAATGAAAAAGCTCTGAAATTTAAAGAAATACAGTGCACGGCTGTGACATATAGCTCAATAGAAACTTCTAAGGTATTTGTTGAATCTATGTCATATTTTAAAACCAGCACTTTAACCCAACATGGATATAAATTTGTTATAACTTAATGTATGAGGGTTATAAGCAGGTATAGGGCTACATAAATCCACTGTCTATGCCCAGCCTTTTGTCTAGCCAATCATTTTCAAATCACCATGATATCTAGGTATGTAGTGTCAAAAGTAGTTTATTTATGGAATAGGGAAGGGAATAAGATAGGCCTGCAGAAAACAACTTCTTGGCCAAACTATAAGTGATGTTGGTGATTTTGAAAAAGACAGTTTCTGGGAAGTTGAGGGGATGATATAGGGGAAGTTCCAGGGAGACCAGTTAGGACACATAGAGGTGCTATGAGTAGATTCCATGGGGAGAAATTATATTGTGTTCCCTGGTTATTTATTTTGCATGTTTTCTTGTTCATTAATGTGCCAACTTGTCTTTGGATTGAAGGACTGTGTGAATTCATTTTAACTAGACTTAATACTCTTTCCACAATGCATGAAAACCAGACTGTGCTGCAATTCTGCAATTTTAATACATTTCAAATTTATGATGTTTTTTTGGGTTTTGGGTGGGGATTTTTGTACTTTCTAGTTTTGTATAAAGACTAACACACAGTGACAGAGTCAGACCTGATGGCTACCGAAGGGTGCTGGAGGGTAGATATGTTAGCCCCAGACTTAGCAAAGCCCTGTTCCCAGGGTAGCTCCGGCGGGGCTACTTTGAGCCAATTAAGGCCCCGAGTCCAATTAAGGCATCTAGAGTCAGTTGGAGCACCTGACTCCAATTAAGGGTAGAAGATAAAAAGCCCCTGTTGTAGCCAGGCAGGGAGGGAGTTTGGGTGTGTGGTTTGGGGGTGGCGGTAGGAGCAGTGTTTGGTGTCTGGAGGAGAAGCGAGTGAAGACGAGCGTAGGAGATCTGACCAGTAGCTGTTACTGACAGCACCTAGGAGGTACAGGCAGTCAGGGCAAGTTTGACCAGAAAGGCCTTACGGCCCCAGGCCCGCAGCCTGTGGGATGGAGAGCCCAGCCCAAGGGCAGGAGGGACTGAGGAGTCATAGCACTGGGGGGTTTGGAGGAGGGAAGACTGTGCCTCAGCTGGCTGCCACAGCCTGAAGCGTAGGGCCCACTTAGAGAACTTAGAGCGCTCAGTTTGCCACAACACAACACACTTTTACTTAATAATACCATAATCATTGTGAATGTTCCTATTATGTAACATTGATGTGCTGTCCTTTTTGGACATTCATTTCCCACAAACTCTTAGAAAAAAAAGTGAATCTTTTTTTTTTAAGAAGTCTATATTAAAATTCATTACTGACGATCAGAAAACTCTTTAGAAGCAGGAGAACCATACACCAGTACACTACAGCTGAGCCAAATGTGTAATAATAATTTCAGATACAGATAACATTTGTGAATTCAGTTCTCTCATCTATCTTGACAACTTGTATTAGAGTCTAGAGTAAAACCACTGTAAGTGTTCTGTAAGACTGTGTGTGAATATAAGTTAAGTTCATTGGTTTCAATGGCATTTCTCCTGATTTAACCCTTCCAAAAAGAAGAGAATCAGATTTAACAGTTCAGGTCCATACAGTGAAAAATACTAATATTTCAGAAAACATTATCCAAAAATTATGTTCTTTCTTCTGGTTTGCCCTAGTTTCCATTCCCAATTATGTTTCACTGTGTTGCCATAGGTTCATGGGGCCTTTCATACAGATATACAGTATCACACTATGATTCCTCATTAAGTTGTATTTCAGATCGGCTGTAACAGCCTAAATGAGTACCTCTTATCCATCTTCCACATGCTATTCAGAGTACAACACAGTTTATATACAGATAGTTCATACCCTCGCTTCAACAAGCCTCTCAACAGCGCTTTCCCCTCTCACCACATAAAAACTTTATCAGTCCCTTGGGAATGGCACTTAACACTAACACCTGTTTTGTCACTCCACATAGACTACCACGTCTTCCATCTGTTTCTTCATTCTAAGAGGCCAGAAAAACATCAATGGACACGTCTACAATTATTTCAAGGCTGTTCCTTCGTCTAATTAAATGTAAGATAGGGACATGTAGGCATGATAGCTTTACTAGGGGCACATAAATCACTCAGTACAGTGTCAAGCTGTTTAACTTCTCATGCCTCACTGTCACGGTGTCAAATCTCAATGTGCTTTATTCCTTCTCCAATCTAGATAAGTGGCCTGATTCTCCTCTTACACTACCTTTACACCACTGTTAATCCATTGACATCAATGTGATTACTTTTCATCTTTGTCACTCTCTATGATAGGAAAATCAAGTTTTAAACATTATCAGTATACTAGTACAGGGAGAATACTAACAAATCAATATATTTTTACTATAAAAAAGGATAATGCTAAAGATATTACATTTTACAATACAAGCTCCATGATTCATACTTTTATATGGTGTTACACCTGTAAGTACTGTAGCATACAAAAACGTTTTCTTCCATCACAGCAGCAGGTATAAACAATAACCTATACCATGGAATCATTACAAGCATCAATATATATATATATATAAAATTTCAGAGGTGTACACTCTCTCTATCTCTCTCTTTATAAGGTCAATGGGATTGGGAGGAAGGGTTATGGGTAGGAACAAGCATGGGTCCTGCATCCAGATAAAAAACGTGAAATGACGTAAACTAACTGGACGCAAGGGATCAGTCTCTCCACTCACTCATTGTTTCTCATCTCAGCTACTTTACACATAGTTTAAATTGTAAACTCCTCAAGGAAAAGACTCTTTCTTTAGACTGCTTTGTAGAATGACTAACATAGTGGTGGTACTATACAAATATTAAATAACTAAATGCCTACCACTTGAAGAGGGTGGGTGGTACAGGTGAATAGGAGCAGTTAGGGCAGCAGAGGTGCTTCTTTCAATTGCCAGAAGTAGAGGAGGTCCCCAAATTGCCTTTAGAGGTAGAACAGTATACTTCATTCTCCTCATTCCCTCCCCCCAAATGGCCTGGTGATTGAAGCCATTAGTCCAGCTGGGCCTCTCTTCTCTTTGGCCAGGGTCTTCAACTCTATATATTTAGGAGGGAAACTTCCTATTCCTGCCATGCAGTTTCTTTAAAATTCTTCCCTAGTTTACTGAACATTACTCTTGAAGGAAAAGAACTACCAAGTGCATTAGTACATCAAGGATGCAATGAGCTTGCTGCTGTGAAAGAGAGTGGCGGGAGAAGCAGTGTAAAGTTTAAAGTGTATTTTAAGACAATTTACTTTGACATTTTTAATAAATCATGAAAATCTGCCTTTCACTATATGAACTGCTCAACTTCCTTTAAAAAACAAAACAAAACCTTAATCTGGAGGTCTCGAGTTCCCCACAAGGCTTCTTGAACACGAACAGTTGTTCATTAGTATTATCCAATGTTGGCTATCATTTAGTGCTGAAACTTCCTTTTTCTTGGATTTAAATACCATTAATGCAAATTTATGTATATTATAGGATTTTTGCACAATTCTGTAAAAATGCAGTACAGTCCCAAGAAAAGCAGCATAAACTTCCCACTGCTAATTGTGCTAATGGAAATCATCAATACTAAAGGCTTGTCTTTACATATTCCCACCAGTCCATCAACTTGTGTCAGCAACTGTTTGGTTCCTGTCAAAAGATACCAATTAAAGGTCTGATTCTACAGTCCTTAGAGAGATAAAAGTTCTACCACTAAAGTCACTTGGGGCAGCTCCTCAGCTAGTGTATATTCAGCTTTATAGTTTTGCTTGTATACGGAAAGCAAGATTAAAGTCATAAATTCATTTCTTGAGTACACAGCATTTGTTTCTCTGCAACATGCATACGATGCTTGAGAACATCTGTTAGAATTATCTATTGATACGACAGCACACTTGTTTTTTATCATATTATGCAAGCCATGAGCACAAGACAGCTAGAAAACAAAGTATGTGTATGGGAGATTTTCTGCTTGCATCTGAAGATAACTTACAGTACTGGAACTATTTTTCTTTTAAACAGCAGTGGACATTAAGACAACGACCTCCGATTTTTAAATTGGAAAAGTTATAAAATAATTCACATGGCTAAGCAGTTATTCATCATCGCTATTGTAAACAAGGGACGCAAGATAATACCTCACTCTGACAGTAGCTGTGGTTCTCAACCTGTGGGGTCTTTCAAAGTGGTCCACCACTATCTTTCCCCTGGCTGAAGAAGCGAGTCACTGCCTATGGACCTGACGAAGTGGGATTACACCCACAAAAGCTTATGCAATAAATAAATTTGTTAGTTTTTAGAAGTGCCACAGAACTTCTTTGTTTTGCTTTGCTGGAATAGATTAACACAACTACCCCTCTGGGGCTCGAGGATGTGTGTCTTTTCCCTGCTGCAGCCACGGGGATGGGAGATCAGCAAGGAGGCAGCCTCCTCACTGAAGTCCTTCCTGACTGCTATGAGGAGTAGTGGCTTCTGGCAGAGCAGCAAGGACCAACCACACTTGAGGAGGTCAGTACATTCCATTTTGACCTGCACTTAGCAGGCCACCCCCGACTGTGACTTATCTGCTAGGCCTTGTGTTTCAGTGTGTAGTGACAGTCACTCACATACACTAGAGCTTTGCTTAGGTGTGTGTGAATACTGTAAGAAATTTGTACGTGTAAAATACTGAATGTAAAAATGAGCACAATAGCATCAAAATATGCCACTCTTCATAGCAGTCAGGAAGGAATTCAATGAGGGGACTGCCTCCTTGCTGATCTCCCATCCTCGTGGCTGCAGCAGGGAAAAGACACATGTCCTCAAGCCCCAGAGGGGTAGTTGTGTTAATCTATTCCAGCAAAACCAAAACAAAGAAGGAGTTTTGTGGCACTTCTAAAAACTAACAAATTTATTTATTGCATAAGCTTTTCTTTAAATATGCAGTGATTTGTGGTCCTTAATGGTGTATACATCAATACTCTTATGAGTTGATAGACTAGTAGCCCTTCAGGGTTGTAAAAATGATATCCGTGGCCCTTGAGCCAAACAGTTTGGGTACCATATTGAATATGGTCTCTTGCTACTAGTACTTTTAACTAATCATCATATCATATCAGACAATTTTGATCTTGACCTGTTTCCATCAGTCTGCAGCACCAGAAAACTTCATTGTGGACCTGAATCTACAAGGTACCAAGTCCCTTCAGCTGCCATTGAAATCAATGCAAATTTAGGATATCCAGCATCTCCCAGGGTATGTCTGCATTGCAGTTAAGACCAACTCAAAACCTGGGTAATTACCTGTAGGACTAGCCCATGCTGAAGTGCAAGCTGCCACACCTTCTCTAGTCCTTGACACACACTAGATAAATTAAAGCTAGCGCAGGTATGTCCATTTGATCTGTAAACACATTCTGTGATGGCAGATTACATATGCCCTCTTGAGCTGCTCAGTAACTCCCAGAACTATGGGTAAATTCACTCATTGCTAGTGTTGGGAGATGTAGGTATTTCAAACCAACCTAACATAAAAGAAAGAGCCTTATCAGAGAGTTGTTGTTATGGAGACACAACTAACCCTTCTGAAAATGGGCCATTCGCTAAGCCTCTGAGGTCAAGAGAGGAGGTAAGAGAAAGAAACATAATTTGGCACATTAATATTTAATATTTCAACTTTATTTCTCCTTTGCTGTACTCTTCTCCTGAAACAGCTGGGACAAAAGCAATTTTCATTGCTCTTTAGGGAGACAGTGTTTCGATATATTACAGCTGTTCCTTAAACTTACAAACCCTGGAAGCGGCAGCAAAAGATAAATCTCTTTGTCAGGAAGACATACTCACAGTTCCAGGGACAAAACTGATCTTTGCCTCCTGAGTTAATGGCATTAATAATCACCATTTTGATGTAAATGTAAGAATCCCACTCAAATGAAAGAGTCAACCCTTCAAAAATGACTATCCATGATAAATTTTCCAAAGTAATGAAAATTGTCACTCTGCCAGCTTGATAAATTGTAGCCCCAACTGGCAAAACCATTTGCTTTGCAGTAAGCACAAAAAGACAGATCTTTGCCGAATGCAAACTATATGCTTGCACCTTTCATGGCTGGTTTAGCTTGTGAATGCAGCAACAACAACAACAACAAAAAATGAAAACTGAAGGTTCTCTCTCTCAAACACACGTTTCACAACTAACTTTTTTCTCAGTTAAAAGGCATCTCTTTCATATCAGAAAGCAGACTTGAAGAAACCTCTAGGCTGCCTGTGGAATCATGGTCTAAAAATATGTGCACAAATGAACAAGAAGAACTTGCCATACATGACCCAGCAGTGTAAGTTTAATCATTTGACAGGAATACATTGCAAAGAGTCTCCTTAGTACATATGAGCACACATACACTCCCCATATGATAAACTTATCAAGCACCTTTGATCACATTGTCTGTCCATTTTTCTATCTTCCCTAGTGACTTTTTAATATTCTAAATCCCTATGCAGCTTCAAGCATAGGTATTTTTTTTAATTGACTTGTCAGAGAAACATTGACTCCCCCTCCCGTTTGTGGATTTCCCTCCCAAAATCATACTTGCCTGAAGCCAATTTTGCATATGATTCTGTACTTAGAAATGGAAGTGTGCAGAATCAATGGAAGCTTTATACCTTCAGAAAGGGGAGAATCCCGCCTTCCTAATGAAAATCACTAACTCCCTTTTCACCCTGAGAAATTAGACTCTAAAATTGTGACATTTTATTGTATTTTAGATCATTTCTGGCCATTTTCATAGTTCCCCAATTGCTGTCAAGGTGAGCTCATAATAACCAATACCTGGTTTACATGTAGAGAGACTAAAACAATAAAAGTTTTAAAACTCCTTAAACCATTACTAAAATAGTCTGTCTGCAACATATGTTGATGTATGATTTTTTTTTCCCAATCAGAAACAATCTGGAATGACCGGGATGACTGATGAGTTGCATTCAGCCCAAATTCAATCTGATACAACATTTATCATTAAGAAGAAACACTCTATCATCTGTCTAATTTAGGGTTTTGTGCTCTTGCTCATCTTCATAGCATGCTAGTGCCTTCTACACCAACAGACTGGCAATAACCAAGTCCTCAGTGTGAATCAGTCTCTAGCTTTTCTCCTTTAGGAAGTATCATATGCTACACATCCATACGCCCACATGGGATAATATATGATTGCAAAAGAATGAGTCATAATTCATATGCACAAAAGGGGCCAAATTAAGGTTGCACAAGTAACTTTCCAACTTGACAATGCTTGACTTTGCAATGTCATAGTTCTTTAAATAGATTTTTGGTGTAATTTCCTAGGTTTTAAAAAAGGCAAATTAAAAACCAAACTTAAAAAAAACCCCAAACCCTAAAACCTCAAACTTCCATTATGTGGCATCATATTGACACCTACACTGGTCAGCAATGGGATGGAATCTTGATATCCACCACACAGACCTCTTCCATTTGAACTTCCTGGCGCTCAGGCCTATCCCTAAATCTCTCTAAGACAGCACCTTCTTATAGACTCATAGACGCTAAGGTCAGAAGGAACCAATATGATCATCTAGTCCAGGGGTCTGCAACCCAAAAGATAAGAAGAGCCATTTTTTAAAATTCCTTCAATAACAAAGTGTTTTGAGAGCCACAATGGGTGTAGCCTCCTGGTGGGAGGTGCAGGGACGTGAGCCAGGATTTCTGCTGCAGGGTCCCCTTATGCAGGGGGGGGAAGCCTGGAACTTGGCATGGGCTGCCCGTGGGGTCCCTGGTGGCTGGGGGAAGCCCAGAGCCAGGCATGGGCCTCCTGCAGGGTACCCCGGTGGTTGGGGGAGCCCAGAGCCGCAAGGGGGCAGCCAAAGAGCCGCATGCGGCTCCAGAGCCACAGGTTGCAGACCCCTGATCTAGTCTGACCTCCTGCACAATGCACATCACAAAACCTTACCTATCCACTCTTGCAATAAGCCCCTAACCTATGACTGAGTTATTAAAGTCCTCAAATCAATTATCGATCTAGAGTGTGGGAGTACAATCATGTATCACATGCAAACACAACACACACATTTCAAAGAGAAAGAAGTGATAAAAGTAATACCAAAAGAGGAGGAAGGGGGAAAAAGAACAAATCCCAGCTTTGGTAATCCAACCTTTCCTGATAAAATTCAAAACTCTTTCAAAGATTTCTGCCCTACAAACATATGAGCTTCTCAAAGCAGTTCTGAAGAATTTTCTCTCTATAAAAACAGGTATATTGATTGCTCAAAGACGACTTTAGTCTTTGTTAATATCTCAAAATGTAAAAGAATGGCATTTAATAGCCTTTAGCTTTGTACTAATGCTGGTGTGAAACCAAATGCCATTGGAGGGACACAGTAGTTTCTTTGGGGAAAAAATGCATGACTGTATTAATAAGGGAACTTGAAGCAATTCTGCAGCTCTGCAAATGAGAAGAATATTGAGCAGGACTGAATATATCTCTTTCTACTACAGATGTATTTATGCCGCATGGTTGTGTTAGCCTGAGATATATAGCCCAAGACAGTCTATTGTCTCATAGGTAACACCAAGAGAAGTATATTTATGCATATTGATCTATAGCATCAAATTTTTGTTCTAGAGTTTTCTTCCACTAATACATTAATGATTATAATGATGTAATCATTGGCTTGCCATTATTCTTTCCGTCACGACAGTCAAATAATATTATGGCAAGCTCTGTTGCAGACTGCAGCAAAATCGAAGTCCAAAGATAACACTTTCATTATCACATTTTATAAGGCCGTCCGCTACAAAGTACAGAAATCTTGTAGGTTGGTTGGTTGTTGACATAACTTTCTGTTTAACATGAACACAAGCACCAACAGAAAACTTCCCACCCTGTAAGCTCACAATATGCTTATGTATCATGGTGGAGGCACACAGTATAAAACACTAGATAGATAAAACAGTGTAGAAAAATGTTTTCCATTCTGGGTATTTAGTTTTCACCTGTATGGGTTTTCTTTTGGTTTGCACAGGAACACCTACTCATTCAGCTTCCCCATAAATTGGTATTCTACATTTTCACAGCTGCCTTTTACACGTATTGAACCAGGGACGTAGCAGGGTGGGCCTGGCCCAGGGCAGCTTCTGGTCACGTGGCTGGAAGCTCTCCCCCACAAGGGAGGGGAAGAGCCATAGTGCCCGGGTGGCAGCAGTGCAAACTTTGCCACGGCAGCAGTGGCTGCCAGCAGGGCAGAGACTCCAGTGCCTCAGTTTTGTTGCAGCTGCAGCCGTCAGGCCCCACAGCAGCAAGCAGATCCAAGGTGTTAGCATCAGCGCCTCTGCTCCACTCTCGCCCGCCAAAGTTTGTGCCACTGCTGGGGGTTAAGATGGGTGGGCCTCAGAGCCAAGCTGGTTGGCCCTGCCCCGCCCGTGGCTCCGCCCCTGTATTGAACACAAGGGTGCACCCCGCTGCGTGGAGTGAGATGAGCAACCTGGGTGAATTCTCTTTTGCCAAAGCAAAATAATAGGCATGAAAAGATTATACAGAAGTGCCACAGGTTTACCTACCATGTATCCAGGCTCTAAATATAGCACATTTCATCATAGAATAAGCCACAACCCAAGCTGGAAACAAATGGATTGCGACTTGTTTTGCAAAATGCAAACATATTACTCCTTTCAAATTGCACTACTAACTTAGTCCATTTTAATGAAGCATGCAGTCCATAAATTTAAAAGTCAGAGTGGTTTGACAAGGTAGAATCTGAGATTAGAGGATAATGCTCAAACTAATAAGGTAACCAATATATCAGTGAGAAAGTTTACTTATGAAATCCAACACATCAGACTGGAAAATACTGTCATTCATGAAGGACATTAATACTTACCACCTTAGAGAGAAATATAAATATGCATTTTGTGATGCAGTCTCACTGAAGAAAAATTAAAGATTAGCACATATCATGAGGAAAAATATGCTGTTTGGAAACAAGAGCATGGATTCGGAAAGCATACAGAACATCTAGAGAGGGAGAGGACGATAAAGAGGAACGGTGACACTGTGGGCCTGTCTTCTACATGGCGAGTTATTGCATGGAAAGCCAGGATGTGAATCTGCTGCACACCAGTTTGCCATGTGGAATCTTGCTCTGTGGATGCTACCACAGCATACTGAGAATCCCAGAGTGGTTACCTTGGTGATTAGTGGATAAACTGACATACATATAAGAATACAGACCCTTGAAGGAGACATGTCTCTACAATAGGAAACATTCCATAGGAGCAGAGGACAATAGAATGGTAATGGCAGCTTGACCCAGCATCGCTATGTAAGGAGAATTAATTCCATCACAGCAGTGCACAGTACACTCGACTCTTGCTGCGAGGGAGGTGTACCAGGATCTTTAAGGCCTCCTAGTCCTACCACACCCTGCCACAGGAAAGGAGCAGTGAAGGTGGGTCCTCCAGATCTTCCCAGAAAACCTTCCGAGAGGCAGTCAATCAGACTCCAGCAGCATCAAGCTGCCGGGGCTTAGCAGTTCAGTTGCTAGCTGAGACTGAAGCAGCAAGAAAGGGTGCTCCGCTATGGCAATAGGAGCCTATAAGATAACTAGAAGTTGAGTTCTGGCAGCATTTGGTTTCTGAAAGGAGAGACTGGACCTGAGGATGGTAACCCCAACCCCAAGGAAAATTGTAGCCGCTAATTGACGGTGTTGTGTGCGCTTGCAGCTCTTGAGGTCCCTGGGTTGGGACCCAGAGTAGTAGGTGGGCTGGGCCCACTCAACAGCCAATGGGAAGGTGACCTAAGCCCTGAGAAGGGGATAAGACTCTTTACTAAAAGCCCGAGAAAGAAGCTGGTTTGCCTGCCTGAACGTCCATTCCATGACTCAAATACCACTCATAGTATGAGGACGGATGCTGAATTGTACCAAACTATTTAGTCATATTGACTGATTAAGGTAACCAAAGGCACACCACAGAGCATCTTGTGTGGAAGTAATTCCATGGACTGTTTGATGTCCTAAGCAGCATACATTGATTGGAAAAAAGCCTATATGGATGTAACAAAGTGGTTAATTGGTTTCCTTAAAAAACAGATTACCAGCACCCTACTGATATATTACTATTGAAATCACTTTTAGGAGAAGTCCTATAGGAAGCCTACTTGGAATAAGCGTATAAAAGCTAATGAAGATCACATTTTCCAGTCGTGTGCTAATTAAGGAGCCTGCAAGAAGTACACAAGCATTTCACTGTAAGGCTCTAATCCAGGGTATATTAAGTTTATGTGTAAAAAAAAGTTTTTCCCTCAAGCAAAAAGATTATACAAGCCCTATTAGTGTAACTCGATCTTACAAATCACCTTCTTTTATTACTTAAAATAAATATCTGAAAAATAAAGCTCAGAAATGAGAATACAAACTTTTAGCAACATATATAGCACTAATGTGTGTAACATCCATTCTAGTATTTCTGAGGGAGACGGAAGAAATATTATTTCCATTGTACCCGGTAACTCTTCTACAACCTCACAGATAACTTTTAATGTCAGGGATATAAAAAAAACACTTTCTTCACACCAAAAAAAGGCATCCTAGTGATGTTTGATCTGTTGCTAAAAGTATCTTCCATTAATGGATTTCCAAAGCATTTTGTTTTTATATTTTATGACTGCGTCATGATAAAAGTAACGTGAATGCATTTTCTTTTTCTCAATTACAAAAATTGCAATCTTTTGCATTTAATCTGTTAATGCCAGAGTCTGGCATTACTCGAGCTGAATAGTACTTCACCACATGGGCAGAAAAAAAGGTCTAATAATGAAGTATGTTGGTATTCAAAATATGAGTAAGGAGAGCAGAATCTGGCCCTAACATTCTTCCCTGTTGGATTTTCTCCAAAGAGGAGTAACTCATAGAATGTGATTTACAAAGCAAATATCTTTGTGGTCCAATCTATACTTCCAGTAAAATTCAGTGGCAATCAATGGGAGTTATACAAGCTACAGAGAGTAGCTTGCATAATTCTTGTTGACTTCCAAAATCCCCTTCAAAGCAGTTTCTTCACTGCACTGCGCCACTTGAAGGGGTGGTTTTACTATGTTGATTTCCAGACTGACTTAGCATGTCTTCACTGACTGCTAAATCAAACTGAAAAGATCAATCTGATGGGGATATGGGGCACCTTTGTGAGCTGCAGGATAGATTCTGTTCTCAGAGTTCTGTGCCAGGACAAAACATTTGAGGCTTTTATATTTTTATTTATATATTTTATATACAACTTTATCTCCTCTGCAAAATCTCAGTATGGAAAAGTGAAGAAATTGTCAAGCAATACAAAGAGGCATTCTTCACTACAATCTTCTGAGATTAAAAACTGGAGGCAGGTGGGGAGAGGAGGAAGCTCTAAATCCATAATTTGTAAAAGGCTTGTAGGAACTGAAAATAATGCTGAAGCAGCCAGGGTTTCATACCCCTACCATGCAGGAAAAGAGGTACTATTTGCTATTATGAAACTGCCTGTTTTGTTGACCTGAAGAACTCTATCTAAGATCAAAAGCTTTCCTCTTTCACCATCAGAAGTTGGTCTGATAAAAATAGGATTACCTGGCACAGAGTGAAAACTGGTGAAGATTGCTACCATTTTCAGTTGGCAACATAGAAGACCATGACATATAATTTATCACATATAATTTGATCAGAATGTACAATTTGGAAATCATAGCTGGAGATGAGAATTTAAAATTGTATGGGTCTAAGAAAAAGATGAGAAAGGTAACACCTTGACATGCTTGCTTTCTGCCAATTGATTTCCTTACTTGGTCTCTTGGTACCTACTCACTTCACCAAGCTTTTATCTGCTTGGAAATTTTCATCTAAAACATCAGTGTGCGCTATGCAATACAAGTGCAAGGGAAGTCTTGCTCAACTCCAAAAAATATTATGCCCAGAAACAAAATTATGAAAACTGCAAGATCAGGCTTATTTATAGGGTCAAAAAACCCACACACATTGTTCCTGATAATACTACTGCCTTTTACAGGAGAAGCTTCACAGACAGGAGGTAAAAAAGTTGTAAAAAAGCACTTAGATATGACGACTATGTTTTTATACCATCCATCAGTAGTGGATAGCTAAAAGAGATAGTTAGAAACAACAAAGTACATATGTAATGTTTACAAACATTTCAGACACCTGTAATGGGGTTCTGATATTCATACTACAATAGAATCTGTTTAGTTACTAGAAATGGCTTCTGAACTCTTTGTTTTCATTTCCATCACAATAAATTTGAATCGTATTTCACATTAATGATGCATCTCTGCTGCAGTCTCAAAAAGTCATTTCCAATTTAAGAATCTAGAATAGCATTAGCAGCCTTCTTACTGTCTGTGGGCATGTTTCATATTTCATTAGTGGAAACAACTTCATACCAAAGAATGTGTTAATCCACCACTAGTTACTAATTGAATAAACTTATATTAAATCCTTGGAACTACTGTCGAAAGAACCTTTGAATAAAAGGTAGAATAAGGAAAGAACTTACCTTCCCTTTAAAAGTGCATAACAGAGAGTTAGCAACATTAATAGTATTATCACAAAATTACCACCTCATGCACTTTGCTGAAAATGTAGGTGTTCCTGCCTTTGTACGTGAAATGACGCTTTCCTCAATAAGAATTAAAGAACTATGCACTATCGTTCATATAAACATAGAAGTCCCATTGAGGCGAACAGAATTTACTCATACATTTGTGTGAATGTAGGGGAAATGGGAGGATTTCCTGTAGTTTTAAAAGTCTAGTAACAGTGATGTGTCCATAAAGTTAGGGAGAGCAAATAAAATTCATAAATGTAAAAGATTAACAGAGCTTTTGTAATCACTTCACTTTAATTTCTCCTTATTTGCGAATATAACACTTTATAGTAAGGGTACCTGTATCAACAGTTTTAGTAAATAATTGAGATATAATAATGTCATAGACGGGAGACATGAGGTTGCTTCTAACATTTATTGAAATATCACTTAATTGTAAACTATAAATGTAACAATGTAAATTGTAATGGAAATGAAATCAGTAAACATTGCTATACTTAGTATTATGAACTATTTTTAAAAGGGATTATGTTGCTCGCTTGGTTCTGGCACTGAACAATTGCCTATGGAGTGCCAGGTCCATGAGAAGGTTCATGTTTTCTCTTTTAGAATAGTATCTGAAGGCCTGTATGAAAGACCGTCCCATCCTGTTGACATATTCCCAACTGTCCATTTTCTTTTTATCAGTTTGGGATCATGTTACTAGATATCTTTGGTTCATGATTACACTTGTTCTTGTAAATTTCTTCTGGGACTTTCACTCTGGTGAATACAATCTATTGGTTTGAAAGACTCCTGTCTTGCTGTGATTAAATGAAGAGCAATAAGTCATTCCTGGGAGGTAGGGGTCAGATTCAGTAGCCTGTCAAGCATGACAAATACCATTAATGGGATTCTCTATAGAACATAATCGCTGTGAACCCTTGCAAAGGGAAAGCTTGTGTGTGCACTTTTATTTTTTTTCCCTCTCACTCACACCTTATAGCTTTTCTCCATGAAGATACTAAATATTTTCCCTAACATGTGTAGTCTGTAACTTAATCAGTAAGCACTTTTTTGCAGTAGTAACACAGCACATTTCAGGTTCCTACAACGTGTATTCATTCCTAGCCTTAAACACATCTCAGACTGACCATTCTATAGCAAACAGGAATATAAACAGTCTGAGGTAATTCAGTAGAAGGTCTGCCATGCTGATTACACAGGTGGGCATTCAGGGGCCAAACACAGAGGTGATGTGGAAGGTGGTGTAAGTCACACATCATTAAATGGGCATAAGAGAGTCTATACTGATATTATTTCCATGCAAAAGGGACATACATCTTCTTACACCCTCCTTTCTTCCATCCTCAGTACGTTATTGATTTAGACTCTCATTTAGCCTACTGATGAGAAACTTATGACACCTTTTACATCTTCTACGGCTTTCGCGCAACAACGTCAGGGAAGGATCAGGGATAACTATGAAGAAAATTCTTGGCTTGGTCCTGCAGCAGTGAAGCAGGGACGGTGCATGGACAGAAATGAGCCACAGGGAAAATGAGGAATACTTGCTGTATTGTACTATACTACAGAAGGCACAAAACAGGACATGAAGCTGACATTTCCTGCATTTAGTTTTTTAAACCAAATCTTGAAAAATAAGTATAGTTTTTATTGGCTCTCTTCAAATCAAAGTCAGAATCTCTAATGACACTGTAAGCTTTTCCATAGACCACATCATTTAGGTTGAGAACATTTTACATGGTGTATTCTCATGTTATTTTTCCCATATAAGTTCTATCAATTCCATCCTTAATGCAACCAACTGAGATCAATGAGAATATTGTGTGAGTAAACACATTTAGATATAAAAATCAGGACATCTGATCACCCTATTGCCAATAATCAGTTGCATATGGAGCAGGATCCAGCACTCATTATTTGTCTTTCAGAATGAACTCCATAGCCCTGCATAAATAAATTCCCTTCTTGTTGGCAAATAATATTTCCAAACTAGAAATGCATTGCAAATAAGAGTGTATTGGTGATTCAGTGGCAAAGACAAAGATAACTGAAAGCCATCCATAATAATAATGGGCATTTAGACTTAAAATAGCTTTATTAATTTGCTAGCACAATTATTTTCAGGAGCCACCACACAATACATGTGACAGCTCTGCACTGCAGGAATATACCAATACACACTAAATTTTCTGAGAGGCTGGTGGCAAATGCAAAATATTTCCATTTTGATCTAGAGATAATTCTCTAGAATCTAAGAAAGAAACTATCTTAACATGAAACAAAATAAGTACCTTCAAAACACTTTACTGAAAACCTCAAGATTTGTGAACTCTTTTCTCCAGCAATATATGTAATGACTTTTCTCACAGTAACAAAGGATAATATACTGATTTTTTAGATGATATAGTATTCTGAATATATTTTTGGACAAAAATTTTTACATGGGTATTAAGTTACCTACACAGAAGGAAGGACCAAAAATATTCTTGTAAGGGGTCAATCTTGTGGAGAGGAAAGTCATGAAGCCAAGTTCTTGAGAAATGTGTCCAAATTTCAAAAAGTGACTAATCATTTTGGTTCCAAAGGGGTAGCCATGTTAATCTATTGCAGAAAAACAAACAGAGTCCTGTGGCACTTTTAAAGACTAACCGATTTATTTATCACATGAGCTTTCGTGGGAGAAAATCCCTCCTCAAAGCCTCTGACAAAGTGAGATTTTCTCCCACGAAAGCTCATGCGATAAATAAATCGGTTAGTCTTTAAGGACTCTGTTAATCATTTTGGGTGCCTCAAATTTGTGAACTTTGAAAATCAGATCCCTTCAAATGCAAAAAGTGGATGCTGAATATTTTCTGAAAATCAAGCTTCTTGACTAACCAAATTAGGAAAATAAATACTGAGACACCCAAAATCACTTTTGCAAATGTGGGCATTAAGATTTGTTTGTCATCCTGAACTCCTTTAGGAAAGTCTTTCAATAACTTGAATGGGAGTTTCATTTGCATTAGTAATATGGAGCTAGGCTTCATTGAGGGATTTGCTTTGATGCGTTTTCCTGTTATGTATTGCTGTTATCTGCTGTATTTGGTTACTTTTTATAATACACATGTACATTTTCTCATAGTGCAAAGGACAATAAAGTCACATCACACTAAACATTAACACCACACACCAACACCGGTGATCTTCCTCCAAGTTTGATGGTCTTCACACAGTGTTGAAGTGTGCTATACCACAATCATTCTAGTCAATCACCTTATCGAACCACACACACTACGGGTATCCCTTTCCCTGCAACTAGCAATGGTCCTTGCAAAAGTTGCTTCTGCAATCTTCCTCCTTTCATCCAACCCATGTCCTGCAAATTCAAATTATCTTTGTCTGATCATTCTGGTCTATTGCATCACTTCAGTTATACTGCAAATTCAGGCAATTACCTCCTCAATGTATGGCTACAGTGCAGCAAATACCTCTAGCTTTCAATGCAGATTGAATATTTGCTCCACTATACCTCTTTTATGTCCAAACCCAGCTTATTCTTCAAATGAAAGGCAATAATGATATTAAACAATGTCCATGCTAACTATGGAGTCTGAGTGTCTTGTGTGGGGAAAAAATAAGTATAGATATTTTACACAGCACTTTCAGAGTGTTGCCAACTCATGATACTTCCAGCTTCTGCTATCATGAGAATCTCAAGTTTCCTTTTAAGAGATTTCTCACCCTTATTATTGTAAAGAAAAGCTTGAAAAAATGTAGTGAATGTACCCTAGAGGATGAGAAACCAGATAATGAATAAAAAGAACACAAAACATCTCTCTCTGACATATTTTTAAGTCAATTCCATACTGAGGAAGAGGCAGTACTTATGATATTTTAATGCTGGGGTTGGCAATAGTACTTTCATCAAGTTTCTACTAGTGTCAAGTTGAACTCATCTAAGCAGAGTCTCAATATGTCTAGGTCTGTTAGAAGCAATGGGTACAATACATAACCACATGGAGAAGACAGCTGTTCTAGACTCATCCGTGACTGGGGAATTTTGGAACAGGAACATCCATCCTTGATCTGTTCATTACAAAATAGGAATGATACTTGGATTACACTTTTCTTCCTTAGTAGCACTGTTCTGCAAGTCCTTACCCCACCCCCACCATCTTTAGAATTGTAACAGAACTAATCAATTTTTATAAAAGGTATTAAAATGTATTTTTCATGTAATGGAATTACATAGCCCACTGTGGGTTGTGAGTCAGGGCTCTTACAGTCGTCATGCAAGGCATTTTATCATAAAGACACATTGGATTTTAAGCAGCCTGTTTTGGAAGAGTGACTGCATTGTTATAATCTCAGATGGGGACTGATGATTGTCTACAGACTTCTCAAATGTGATTTTGTGATGTTTGGATTCTCAACTGGTAGTAATGCTCATATACTGTATGGTGAGTTACTGATATAATATGGTGTTGTACTCATCCAGAAAAAAAAGGATTTTTTCCCATGTAAAAAATTGGTTCCATCTCTCACCTAGCCACACAATTAATCAGTATGTGCTGACTGCCTAAAAAGTCAGTGGAAATAAACATGACATTAAAAAGTCACAAAACTAAAATATAGAGAGAGATTTTGGTGATAATGAAAAGGTCAGCATTTGCAAAAGGTTACAGAGCAGCAACTCAGGAAAAGCGTGGCAGCTGCTGAGCTCTGCACCACAATGCTAATCGTCAGCGGTGTGCATTCAAGTCTTCAGAGGAAGGAATGGAATGTGCTCTAAGCAAGCAATGAACAGTGTATTGAGTTACCCAACAATCCAGTGTTTTTGTATTTTTATATTCACTTTTAATTGCCTCTATCCTGTTTCCTGCTGCTGGATTTCTTTATTTTTGAAGCACAATTCTATAGAAGCTAAATCAAACAAACTGCTATGGATAATTCTGTTTAAATATAGAGTCAAATTACTGTGTTTTCCTCCTCTCATCACTGATTCTGACCAGTCTACTACTGAACTTCCATTTCAAGATGACGTTCATATTTTGCTAAAAGAGTATAGGTGAAATCGGGTCTTGTATGAAGCATTTCACAAGTCAGCTATCTAATGGCACACATAATTCCCAAGAGAAATGACCCATGTTTCTAAAAGTTTGTATAAACTTTCAAGAAAAGTGCCCAATGTGAAAAAGATATGAGCACATGCAAATTCCTCCACTCTGGACATGCAATTCAACAGTGGTGGTGATATCCTCCTCTCCCACTCTTAGATGGCTCTGGGAGAGCCAGCTAACTATTGACCATGAATTCTGTCACTCATTTAGTTAAGGGCTACTGTTTTCATAACAATGCAATTCCTACTGATGACAGTGCATATATGTCCATTTCCATAGTTGATTATATATCTGCTTTTAAATTAGAGCACTGACTATATGAAGGAATCGAGGTCTATAAATCGCAATAGGACTAAACAAAAACCCCAGATCAAATCGCTCTTGAAGTTTGGCAAAAGATTGGATTTGTATCTGAAATTTGCTGCCGGGGGCCATTTTTAGTTTTAAAAAGGTGCCAACATCAAGAGCATATTACTAAAAACAAATATTATCATTCATTATATAACATAATAAGATAGCATAATAGAGCTCTACAGTGCCAAACAAGAAGTAAAATATGGCAAAAACACATCCCACGCTGCCATAAAGAGCTTACAATTTAGAGGCAAAATTTGGGTCCAAAACAAATCAGAAGAGAGAGTCAGGAGTAATCACCACAGCCAAAACATTTCATGGAACAGATGGACCTTGGAAAGTATTATGAAAGATTGGAGAGGGCTCTCAACAAGCCACATATTAATTCACAAACTAATCTAAGTGCAGATGGTGGAATGAAAGAAGGCACCAGCTCAAGAGTAGGCAAAAAACTAAAGGGAGAAGCGAAGAGAACAAAGCTTGCCCAAAGCACAGGAAGCTGAAGATGAAGTTAGGATAAAGGCAAAACTGTGAAGAGCCTTGCCACTGAGGACGGAGAGCTTAAATTTACGCCGAGAAAGAGCAGAAGCCAGTAACAAGATTTAAGAGCAGGAATGGTGGGAAATGAGGATTATTTTGTCAGTGGCATTTCAGATATATTAGTAGATTTCATTAGCTGACATGCTAAAGAACCACCACCACCAGAAAAAAAAAATGTGAAAAACATGTCACTCAAGAATAGCAAGAAATTTTATCTATATCCATATCTATATGCTGTATTTGCCAGAATTTTCTGACATTTCTGCTTCCAGTTGTTGAAGGACACGTAAAGACCGTAAACTTCCCCTCAATATTGTATCTCTTCTGGTCCTAATCAGAATCCAGAGGAAGAAAGAAATTAAAAGAAACAGCTTGTAGAAATGTCAGCTTGAATTCTGTTCCACAAACAAGTCAATGTTCCCATGTAAGACACGAGTAAGGGTAGAGGTTCTTATTTTTTCTAAAGCAGGCCACCCATCTTTTACCCTATTCTAACAGGACAGGGAATCAGGACGCCAGAGTTTATTCTCTGATCTGTCATCCACTTGATGTGTGACTATTTATTCCTTTTTGCCTCAGTTTCTTTATTTTGTAACAATGACACCAATCTTCCATGCATAATGCATTGAGATGTTTTATTAAAATGCTTATAAAGCACCTTCATGCTGGGGTAAAGGTTGCTATGGAAATGCATGGTTCCTAAGGCTACTTTTTTGTCACAGAGATCATGGATTCCTTGACTGTCCTAACTTTTGAGATTTTGAGGAGAGGTGAATGGGATAGTACACAATTGAACTCTGAGGGCTCCCCAAGTTAAAAACAGTCTAGATGAGAGTCTAAAAGAGCAGGCTCTTTGATAATTAGTGTTAGTGGTTTGTCAGACTGTTACAGGAGGTCACAGCTGTTCCTGGATAGTGATAGAACCAGGACAGTGGTTCTAAATTATTTTAAATAATAAAACATTGAATCATTTTTATTTCACAATATGGCAATTTAAATGAAACACTGCAAGCTGTGACTGGTCATTTTAATTATAAATCAATTTCTACCCTCTACCGCCAAACTGTTAGTTGTACAGTTCATCTTACCACACTACTAGCCATAATTCTCATGAATGTATAGGAAATGTGTAGAATATCCTCCACCAAAGTTATCTTTGTCCCATCAGAGTGAAGAATGTGCTCCAAATAGAATAATTTATGTTTCCGCTCTGTTCATTCATACTGGTCAAATCCCACCAGGAGCAAGGAATGGATGTCATTTGATTGATTCAACAGTCACAACCAGTATCAATTCCATACATCAGTGGAGAAGGAAACCTATATGAAAGGATGTCATTCACACTACTTTTCCACAATATGCTATGCATCAAAATGAAATCAAAGAAAGAGACTAATATTTGGGGCTGTTCCAGAGAGAAGAAATCACCCTCTTTCTTTTAGTGTTTTAAACTGCCAAATTCTGAAAATCTGTCCTTACAATTCTTGTGATGAGAAGGCAGAGGAAGGAGAAAGAAACAAGAAAGAGCGGGTGAGTTCAGGAAGACAATGTAGAATAAATGGTCAGAAACTTGAGCAATATTTTAAGAGGATCTACTAATCATTTTCCTTTGATGATCACGAGGCTTGGTCACCAGAGGCTGGACTATAGTCAACCAATCAAATGGGCATAGGGTACTGAATAGCACTGCTCCAGCCAGACTGACCCTCACTGATGACATCATGAAATGAAGTTCCCATATCTGACCATATCCCATGAGTCCATGTGCTATATCCGATGAGCAATGCCAGGAAGGGTCAGAGCAAGCACCCTTCGCATGTTGATATAGAGTTTAAGAGCATGAGGTGCTGGGGTTGTTTTTACCCATTCTAGTGACCTGACCAAAGAGCATGAAATGCTGCTTTTGATGTAGTGAGCACCAGGAGGGAAGGCAGACATCTCTGAGATTATGGCATTTCACATGAAACAGAACTGCTATGCTCAGGATGTGGCACCGAGAGTTTACATGGAATGTCTTTTGCTGTTCCACCTCTGCTTGTAGGGAGGCCAGATTTCTGACCCATATAGAAATACAGAGAGGACACAAGGTGGACAGATCCTGAACTTTGTCACAATGCAGAAATGGTTTTGCATCCATAAGCAAAAAAAAACTTTATGCAGGAGGTGTTGAGACCTGTTCTTTTGCAGAGATCTGGTTTGCTCTGATCATTTGAACTTTCTTCACAGCCTAGGCACTTGAACTTGCCAAATGATCTCCACAGTGCTCAGTCCCACTCACATTAGAGATTTTCAAGGCCCACTCCCAGTTTCTGAACCTCAGTCTTCTGCCATGAAATGTATAATCCCATTGTGTGGGTGGCATCCTGGAGGCCTTGAAGGGCAAGATGAAATTCCCTGATTTCTCCACAAGCAAAGTAGAATTGTCAGCAAGTCAAGGTTGCTGACCAACCTTGATTCCAACAAGTGGAAAAAGTCCTAATATCCAGCTTGACAGAATTCTACAAAGGCAAGAATGTCACACATCCGAATCTGTGAAGAAAAGTGGCAAAAAGCCCACACTTTTAAGATAGGCCAATGCAGGCCAATGTTTACAGTTCCAAGGCACCTTTGAGTAGCTTGAGTGCAAAATCATTAGCATGCATGTTCACTCTGTAACTTTTGGATGACTCTTCACACTTCGAGCAATGGAAGATCAGTGTTTTGTGGGTATGTAGCCATGCAGTTTGCCTGGTCATACACTTTTGGACAATCATCAGCAGGTGTGTTATTCAGCATGCTTTCATGTGTTTTTCATTGGTCCAGGACCTTCTCCATCAGTGAGCAGTGAGGTTTTGTGATGAATATGCTAAAAGGCTGTTTATAGCTATCAGAGAGGTGTGTAATAGCTCTTCAGACTGCACTGAAAGTATTAAAACTGGATGGCTATTAAGGTTTATATAATCCTGGTTTGGACTTACGTTTTGTTTTCTTCTACCATATGTCTTTGTAACGAGCTTACACTTCTTTTTAAAGGGGTCTTTATTTTTTAAACAAATGCTTCTTGGCATTTTTTCTGCCCCCCCGTTAAAAAGATAATCAATGCCAGCAATACAGCACTTGCAAGCGATCCTGCAGTCACAAGGCCAAACTCCAAATTTTAATGGATGGAGAAAATATTAAGAAGGAAGCAGATTTTCATGTCCAAAATTCTAACAAGTCCAAAACTTTAATTTTTATTATGAGTGTAAAAAATTATTGTAAAACTTGAGACATCCTCTTGAGATTTAAATTTTGAATGACTGGTGCAGAGGGTATACTGTCAACAAATGTACACACCAGGGCTCACAAACCCCAGAGGAAATGCAATTTTTACATACGCAACCAGCATAAACATGTTCTAGCCAGTGCTCCTTTTGGGCTCATGTTTGACAGTGTGACTAACATTTTGTGCTTTGCTTACTTATTTATATTGCAACTGTTTTGCCTATTGTAAACCTCCAGGCAGCTTCACAAAACTAACTACCTAAATTAATGTCCCAAAATATCATAATTCACTCCTAACAAAAACCCTTAGATTAATAATGACCAAAAACCACTGTAAATTAAAGAAATCCAAAACACAATATTCCTACCCAGGCATCTAGGCAGAAAGCACCTCCCATCCAAACTCATTGTCTGAGACAAATACCTGGGTAAGAAGAAAAGCTTGGTACTTTTCTATGGCAGATACAACACAACACGTAAGAGCTAAAATAGGTGTGGAAAAGAGCAGGGTTAGTAGCCCAGGGTTATTACAAAATGGGGTTACTTAGTTATTCTCATGTCTTATGAAATATTTCTCAGTGTGCATAAAACTCCCTCCAAACCTGTTATAATTCCCTTCCTAAGGGGATGTGATCTCTCACCACCCCCACCTCTTCAGCAGTTAATGCTTCTCCCTTCCCCATCCTCTTCATTATCCTCTTTCTGGAAGTTCTGCAGCAATCCCATGGATGTTGCGATTATTCCACAACTCTGACCGATGACCAGATCCCAAATCCCAGCCCTCCAACTTCCCTTGCAATGGCAGAGACTTCCAGGATTGCATTCCCATTTCTGCCCTCCCCCTGCCCAGCTAGCAACATACCCGTCTACACTGGCTTTAAGTTGACTTAATAAGGTTGACTTAAGCCTTAAGTCAACCTTCAGAGCTGGTATTAAAGTTGACTTCAGGAAGCGCCTAAGTCAACTTAACAAGTGCCCAGTGTGGATGCAGAGTTCTGTAGGTCGACTTAAACGTCCTTAGTTCGACCCTAATGTGCCAGTGTAGACGCACCCTGCTCCACCCCACCATACAGTAGCTCTGGGTGCTGCTGGTGTGGTTTCTGCCCCAGATGGAATGCATTCTCCTTTGGCACAGACGGCTGAGGGAAGGACTGCTGGCAGGGCCGTACCTGGGGGGGGGGGAACGGGGCAATCGCCCCAGGCCTCGCCGTTACATGGGCCCCGCACTGCTCTGCTCCCAGCAGGGCAGTGCAGGGCCCATGTGTGCCACAGCACCTCCTCCCACAGCCACACTGCTGCCTTCGGCAGCGAGCTGGAGGTGGTGGGGCAGGGCGGACCCAGAGGGCTATGCTCAGCCCCTCGGCCAGCCCTCCCCACCCCTAGGGTGGATCAGGCAGGCTCAGGGGCGGAGCACATGGGCCTGGCCTCTGGGCCGGCCTGCCCCACACGGCCGGCTCCCTGCCGCCGGCTCCCCCTGTCCCCCCACAACAGGCGGCCGCCAGGGCTGGGGCCGGAGCCAGCTCCCCGCGCCAGCAGCCTCGGCTTGCCGGCCCAGGGCTTGCTATCTGGGGGGCTGAGCAGGCTGGTTGGCCCGCCACGCTCCCCTCCAGCATGGGGGTGGGGCCCCGCTTCGGCCAATTGGCCCTGGGCCCCGCTCCCCCCATGGGACAGCCCTGACTGCTCGGGATCTGCGATGGTGGTTTTCAGTAGGGACTAAGGACCACCTAAGAGAGCCCAGCATCCTGTTTTCCCATGGAAATATGAAGACGAGGACAATCTCTTTCACAACAGTGGTCCCCCATCCCTTTCCCCCATGCCCACTATCACCTCAGAGACCATCCAGCACCTCAGGAATGTCTAGGAGTGAGACAGGCCATGGCATCAAGGCACTAGATAACTGTGTTCATAGATTAAGTGCATACAAATACAGCTGCTGCAGAGGATCTAAACACCCAGGTAACATTATAGTTCCTGTTTCGAAAATATTACTTACAGGTGTAAGGGATATGGTAACTCAAGACACCATCACTGGTGACACAGATGAATGTATGTGTCATCCTACACTGCACTGGCCCATCCAATGAATGCTTTAAGAGATAAAAGATAAAATTGTGTCTGTAGAGGGTCAAGTGAAATTTCTGCATCTGAATCAAGGTAGAGCCCAAAATAGGCTAAAAGGTCATTCTTCACTTCATATTCATTTTAGATATGATTTAAAGTGAAGTAATTCAGCAGCTCTTTACAGTCTTGCAATAAGAATTGCTCTTTGCACGTGTCCACAAAGGTAGCATTTACAATCATGACAGACAAAGTCAGGTCTTTAATTCCTCCTATCAGCCCTATTCTCAGACTGTTCCCAATCAGAAGAAATGCTTGTTTGTTTCCAACCTAACTTGCCATATTCAACCTGAAGTTCCATCACCCACAAAGGCCAATTGTTTAAATACAGACATTTTATGGATGTGTCATTGCATTAACAAGTTCCAATCTCTTGTTCTTATTCCCCTTTTGACTCCATAGAAACTGTGGATTTTGATGTATTCATTTAATTCTGATTAGAAATGTGTGAATAGTAAATGATACTATTCGGTTTTTATTCTTGATAGACAGTCAATTATTCTGACAGCATTTACAATTGCATCCATTTACTGGAGGATTACTATAGTCAAATAGCTGTTTAAAAACCTCTGCAACTGCATAAATTAGAATTGTACATCCTCAGCTCACACTCCACAGCAAGTAATTATCTCAGAAGTTATCCTTCAGTCACTTCCCTCCCCTCCCGCCACCAGCTCAGGTCTTCCACCCACACTCTCACTCAGGAGCATGTGTTATCCCTGTGTTAGATGAAAGTTACATCTTTAGATACCTGACACTTTTATTCAGGGGGTTGTTCTCATATGAATTACGATAAGGAAAGAAGCTAGGGTTTAGTGCAGCCATTCTTTTTGTTTTGGAAGTTTTTTTTCTTCTTTCCGTCTTACCCAATAGCCATTTCAATCTACATTTGAGCTTTTCTTCCTCGAGACACCTAGAAAAGTTCTGTAGCAAGCAAGAAAACCAGTTGCAGAAGCTGTATGTTATAGATTTTAAGTATGGAGCCTTTAGGAGGAACAAGCTCCTGGGTCTTGTCCCAGGGCATTGTTGTCGCCCACATGTTCAGTTTATACAAGTTGTTTAGACTATTGCTACTTCGTCATTGGTAATATCACCTCCTACTACATTACACTAAGCTTGAGGTTTATGCATGTGGAATATCTAAATTGGAGAGCAGGTCATTTCTCTTGAAGAATCTGAGAGAGGTAGTGGTACTACCTAGTGGCTGAACTTTGTACTTACCCACAATCATTTCAGATTTGCAGATGATATATACCTCCGAGTCAGAGGCACTGCTATGGGTACCCGCACGGCCCCACAATATGCCAATATTTTTATGACTGGCTTAGAACGCTCTTCACCTCTTGTCCCTAAGTGTTACTCCTCTACTTATACTACATTGATGACATTTTCATCATCTGGACCCTGGAAAGCAGGCCCTTGAGCAATTCCACTGGAGTTTCAACAATTTCCACCCCACCATCAACCTCATCCTGGACCAGTCCACATGGAAGATCCACTTCCTGGATACTACAGTACAAATCAGTGATGGCCACATAAACATCATCCTATACTGGAAACCTACTGCCTGATATACTTACCTAGATCCCTCCAGCTCTCATCTGGGACACATCACATGGATCCATTGTCTACAGCCATGCCCTAAGATACAAGCGCAGTTACTCCGATCCCTCAGACAGAAACTAACACCTTCAGGGATTTCTATCAAGCATTCTTAAAACTATAATACCCACCTGGAGAAGTGAAGAAACTGATTGACCGAGTCAGATGAGTACCCAGAAGTCAACTAGTACAGGACAGGCCCAACAAGGAAAACAACAGAACATCACTGGTCATCTCCTATAGCCCCCAATTCAAACCTCTCCAGCACATCACAAAGGATCTACAACCTGTCCTGGAAGATGATCCCTCACTCTCTCAAGCCTTGGGAGGTAGGCCAGTCCTCACTTAAAGACAGCTCTTCAACCGTAAGCAAATACTCACCAGCAACTATACACCATACAACAGGAACACTAAGGCAGATACCTGCAACAAACCCCACTGCCAACTCTGCTGCATATCTACACACCTGACACCAACAGAGGACCTAACCAAATCAGCCAATCCATCAGGGGGATGAGCTCCAGCTGAGACAATGGAGCTCCCAGGCACTGCTGTTCTTCACCAGTCAGACCAGTTAACCCCAGCTGTATCTCCTTTATTGTCCACATATCTCAAGCTTCAGGTGAGCCCAGAGTACTGGGGGTGGGAGGGAGAACAACCACAACAAACCAGTTACTTTCCAGATCTCAGCAGGGTCAGACATCAGGTGGCCATTTGGCAGCCATAGGCAGAAAACCTGCTGACAGTCCATAGATTTTTTCTCTCACCCAACAAAGTACTTTATGGAAGCATCAGTTTCATGGAGATGAGTAAAGTGGGCCTGAACCAGGGTTCTTTGTACCGTTTCTGTTAACAAGCGCTTCCAGAGTTCATACTTCTAAGATAAGGTCTGGTGAATCTGTACCTGTTTCTCACATCTAGGGTACCACAAAGGCCCAAGATATCTTGTTCCAGGCCATTCATGGGCTGATGCAAGGCCTGTGTGGGAGATTAAGTATATTGACATCCCACCATTGTCTCAGGGACTCACATGGGGGCTTGTACTGCCAGCAATGCTTTTGAAACACAGCAAACATCGGGGTAATGTTCAAGTCCTGCAATAATGTGGTATTAAAGCACAAGCAGGATGAGGGGGAGACATACTGACAGAGGAATAATGATAGACACGTGAATGGGAAACATGGAAGACAGAAAAAACATATTACACCAGTATAAAAGTGATCCAATCTAGATCCTGAAACCTGGCTGGGAGTAGTCTTCAGTCAATAGTGCTGCCAAGCAGTGGGCTGAGAGAACCCCCAAACACCCACAACCCCAAAGGTCCGCAGGAAACAGAACAGCTGCTTGGCTGACTGATGGTGTGGCACCTTATGGTTCCTGTCTGAAATAAATCTACAGGGCAACTGAAATCCTCTCCAAGGACAGCAACAGTATTGGGGTCATAGACAAGCCTAGCATGGGCAAATGTCTGCAGAAAGAGAGCCAAGCAGCAGAGAAAAACAATGGAAAGTGGAAGTACTCTGAACAAAACGAGCCGGGGGTGGCCTAGATATCTTGACTATCCCGGCACGTTACCTCACCTTGCTCATCAGCTTTCTGATATGGAATCGTTTCCCTGTGGTCAACCAAGGTACCTCTCAGGACAAGGGCAGCTGAGCAAACATAGTGCTGTATCTCACGGAAATAGGCCTTGATCTCAACCTCCCACTTCCCTTTAATATTATTCAACCAGTCACTAATGTCCTTCACACCGTAACCCACACTTGCTATAACGCTGACTGGCTGTGATATTAGGAACCAATGAGCAGTCAAAGAGATCTTCGTCATCCTCTTCATCTCCTTCAGCTGCTCAGAAAAACAAACGGTCTAACATTTTCATCATTCACAAAGGAGAGAGATTTGATTGGAGCAGCTGGCATATCTATTTTCCCAAGGGTGCTAGGCAGCACAGCCCCAGGCTCCAAGCCAGCATCATCACTTCAACATGCAGATCAAGGGCTTGAGGATTCTCCATACCTGAGGAAGGCAGTTCCCCACTGGGAGCTCCAAGCATGGAGCCACCACCCAATGCAATGCTATCCTCATCCTCAGGGCACCCAGCTACAGCCTCATCCTGCCAGCAGCTCAAGGGCCTCCAAAGTCTCAGTCTTTTTTGAAATATCATATGTAAATCCATCTATTAGGTCTGTTCTTCACCTTCATCTCTATAACCAGTCTCTGCTTCTTCTTTCTGGGTGGGGGAGGGAGGGGCGAAGGGGAAGGGGGCTTTCTCAACCTCCAGGACACAATTCTGTCCAGCCACAAGTGATGGGGTCATAATCCTCAAGGGGTGGGGTGATCCCTGGGGAACAGCAGACTATATATGACAAGCAGGGGAGATAGATTCTGGCAATACAAATGCAAGCTCTTTCTTCTGCTAGTCCCTTGATGTTCCAGCCCCTACTTACCATCTGAGTCTCACCATTCTTACTAGGACCCCCAACTCAGCACTGTGTGGCCAAGAACTCCTCAAATGACCAGGTTTCCCACACAAAACATTTCATGTTTTCAAAGGTAGCAACCACCATATAGCCTGACCTATCTGCGTGGTGCTTTAAAACCAGGGTCAAAGGCTGTTCAAGGTTATTTAAAACCCACATAAATCTGCCACTGACACACCTTACACTCGGCTGCTAACAGCCTCACAGAATCACCCCAACAGCAGATACTACCTTCCCATGACAGGAGAGATCAGAATGTCTCATTGTGAAAGGGTTAGAGATGGGAGAGGGAGGCAGCATATGGGGGGAGGAGGGGGGCAGGGGGGAGAGGAAACTTTAGTAGCAAGAGTAAACAAGGAAAAAACTTGAACCAGAGTCCCTCCTGTGCCAAATGATTCACAAACTGCTCTTGGGCCAGAAAAATCAGTAGAGACTTACTCATTCGAGTGGCAGATTTTATATTAGCATGGCCAGTAATCTTACCCACACTCAGCAATGCATCATCTACAGTGTAGGAGACAGCAATCACATATCGAACCCTATGCTTGTGGGGCAAACTGCTAAATACATCTGAAGTGGAGTCCAAGGAGAAAAAATTGCCAACTCCCTAAAAGAAAGGGGGAGATTAACACCACAGCTAAAACAAAGAAACAGCAGGTAACTAAATTCCAAAGGGGGAGCCGTGTTAATCTATTGCAGAAAAACAGAGTCCTGTGGCACTTTTAAAGACTAACAGGCTTATTTATCACACAAGCTTTCGTGGGAGAAAATCCCACTTCGTCAGACACTTTGAAGATGGGAAATTTACAGAATGGGAGGAAATTAAATGCAGGGAAATGTATGACATAGGGTCAGGTCAGGCTGTAACAGCAAATCAAAAGAGATGTTTGGATTCAAACACTGGGGAACAGCACAGAGGAAGGTGAGGTCAAATCACCTGTTGTAATGAGAGAAAAATCCATAGTCCCTGTTTAACTCCAAGGCAACTGAGTCAAATTTGCATATAAATTCAAGTTCTGCAGTTTCTCTTTGAAGCTGTGATTTGTTATTCATCTGTTTCACCACAGCTATTAACAAGTCGTTAATGGAGTGAGCAGAGAGATTGAAGTGTTCCCCTATTGTTTTTTTAGTGTTGCGATTTCTGGTGTCAGATTTGTGTGCATTTATTCTTTTGCGCAGAGACTATCCTGTTTGTCCAATATATAAGGCAGAGGGGCATTTCCAGCAGTTGATGGCATAAATCACATTGGTGGATGAGTAGGTGAATGAGCCCTTGATGGAGTAGGTGGCTAAAGAAACACAGACCAACAAAAACCTACCTAGAGAGAGAGAGAGAGAGAGAATTTGTCTGTGCATGTTGAATATTGTGAAGAGTTTACACATGGTGCCTCTACATCTAACTTATGAATTTGTTTTTCATGGTGTGGTTTAGTCAGACAGGTGCTAAGATGATTGCGTGTATTTTAAACATATGCATTTTAAAGTTACTTTGCTTGGCTTCCCTTTCCTTCTGACTGAGGGCACTGCAAAGAAGGTCTGTCCCATGGGGGGAGCGGGGCCCAGGGCCAGCTGGCCTAGGCAGGGCCCCACCCCCTGCTGGAGGGGAGGCAGGCCAATCCACCCCCCTAGGGAGCTAGCCCTGTGGGGGGAGCCGGCCGCAGCCGGGACCCCAGCCAGGGACCCAAGGCCACCACCAGGAGCCAATTCTGGCTGAGGGCACCCCGCCGGCGAGGGCTAGTCCTGACCGCATGGGGCAGGCCGGCCCAGAGGTGGGCCCCGGCCACCTGCCCCGTCCCTGGGCCTGCATGCTCCGCCCTGGGGGCGGGGAGGGCTAGCCCAGAGGCCGGGCTTTGTGCTCCCAGCCCGCCCCGCTGCCTTTGGCTCCCTGCCGAAGGCAGCGGGGAACAGGGAAGAGTGTGGCTGTAGGGGGGCCACGGTGCAGGCCCCGCACTGCCCCGCTGGGAGCAGGACAGCGTGGGGCCCGCATAACCGCGGGGCCTGGGGCAATCACCCCGTTCGCTTCCCCCCCCCCCCGGGGCACCCCCGTCACAAAGCATTGTTCTCTTGTGACTATTTTTTAGGTCTTTTTCCCTTTTTTTTTTTTTTTTTTAAGATGGATATTAGGAAGCTTCTGTTTTTCTAAATTACAAATGGAAGTAGTACAATGACTCTGCAGACAATATATATTTATATTTATCTTATAAATTTGCATTTCAATCATGTTACATTTATGACAGAGTTACATGTCAGAGAAATCAGTCTTTGCTGTTAGCGAGAAGCTATTGTTACCAACGACTGACTAAAAAAAACTTGTCTGCACTGTAGGTTTGAGCAGTTTTTTCCAGCCATGCTCTTGGTCACGTGTCACAGTTGCTTCCCTGGTGGAAGAGCTGAAAAAAAAAAGGGGGGGTAGGATAGGAGTGATTTAAGTCCAAGGTGCATGCAGAACTTAATGCTATAATGGATTAGATTATTCTGATTATTCAATTCACTGGAAAGTTCCAATATTCTAATCTTATTAGAACTATTTGTTTCATGCTGGCACTTTGTTGTATTGTAATGAACAGAAGTCAGAGTAATTCAAGCCCAATTTGTTAAACCCACAGGGAAGAGTCTTTAGAGAGGAATTAAACAAAATGTCTGTTTTGCTCACCCTTCTTTGCCATTGGAGGACACTGTTTTGCTCTCATTTATGCCCCAGGAACCTTAACACTTAGATAATTGTTCTTTAAAAGAAAAAAAAAAGTTAGGCAGCTATGGCTCTCTTATAAAATACTGAGTCTGTATGCTGCCCTTGAAAAACTAGGGCTCATACTGTGATGATTATAGATAGCGTGCAAGCTCCTAGAATAATCAGTAAATTCTACTGTGTGTATATATATACACACACACACACACACACACACACACACACACACACACACAATGTACTAGACTGCTGAATTTGCTGGAAATAAAATTGTGTGGCTAATGTAATGATCAATCCATAATGTAAAGCTTGAATCAAGCCCATACTGAAGCATTTTTTGAGGATCAAATAGTATGAATAACCTTTCACCAAGTGTGAAAGTGAATACCTTACCGGATGTCCCATCCAAGTAGAAAAAGGAAATATCGAAACGCTCATTAAAAAAAGTCCTGTTTCTGCTTTACTTCTAATCTGTATTTTGCAGGCCAGATTCAGATGTTTGTAGAAGCACCTAACCACACCTCAGATTCCTATGATACACACCAATCACTAGATAACCTACTTTTTACTCATGCTACACCCAAAAGAAATTGATCATGTGAATGTGAGTGTAAGTTAAGGTAATGAAAATACAGGACCAGTATAGTGAAGATACTGTAAATTAGATTTATACAACTACTTTTTATGGTAGATTAAGATCCTCAGGAATCTGCAAAAATAAGCAGCAGGGACCTGAGAATTAGTCTTGTTCAACTGCTATGACAGTAAAGATGACAGCGTCCTTGCCAAGGAGGACCATACAAATTTGATGTCAGTTAACACATGGCTTCAACACAATGGGTTTTTAAAGTACATTCAAGTCCCATGCCTCTAGAGAATTCACAGTTCTTGTCCTGACTCCAGGATGTAAAACAAAACAAAAACAAACCTATTAGGTTCCATTGAACTAATCTCGCTTCTTTCATGGTCCAGATCCTTACAGCACATCTTCCAATGTTCCATTCTGTCTCTTTTTAAGTCTCATCACAATTTCAGTCATGAAAATGCAGCTACAAATAATCTTCTTAGTTTATTTTTATCACATTCCCAAGTATGCATTAAAATTAGCATTACGGAGGGTATAATTAAAGACGTCAGCAGAGCTCTGAATACAGGGCTTGTTAGCTAACATGCTCTGTGCTGGCTACATCTCAAAACATGTTTTATTTTAATGTCAATACCCTCTGCCCCATTATTATTTTGTGCCAACATTATGCTGGGTTTTTTAAAGATTCTTTTTAAACTGGAGGATATTCCTCAGCAATATATAAAAATGTTATGATAGCTTACGGTACATCTTGAGGCTATCAAGTACAAGTACTCCACACAACCATGCAGGCAAAATTATAAGTCCAGGTTAAAATACTTGCCATTATTAGTTAAAAAGATGCTTCCTTTCAGAGATCAACACTTTAAGTACAAGGATTTTTCATAATGTTATAATAAACAGTCCCCTGATTTAATCCAGCTCCAACAGAGGCACTCTTCCATTCTTCATCCCATTAGTGATTTAGGGATACAAAGGGATCTCTGCAGAGATTCTTTAAAAGATATTTCTTTGGGAAGTCACAAAGTAACATTATTACAGACATTGCACTGACATCAGATAATATTTTCAATCCTTGGCTCTGACAACTTGTGTTTCCCAATTAAAATCAAATGAAACAGCAAATGAATTGAGTAAATGGAGAAAATTCATATCCAAAAATTAACCTTTAATTAAAAGCAAAAAGCACATTGAGGGCACAATCTGGTTGGTTTGTGCCAAGTCTTGTTGGACTTAAAACAACAATTTCCCTCCTTCAGATATGGCAATTTTATGCTTCTATACTATGGTCTCGGTCATCAATTCATTAACATCATTTAAGCACATGATCATTTCCATAGCCCACCTTTGGGGTCATGGAAAGCTCATCACTGTGCCTTCCCCGCACGCATCAGGTTAAACACCCCCCTCTACCCTGCTGAGAAAAAATATGCTAGAAAGCTGCTAGCAGTAAGTGTGCTAAAACATTGTGATCAGAAACAAAACCAGAACATACAGGAAGCCATGATAAGAACCTAGCTAGAAACATCCAAGCTTAAACACTACAGTAACCACATGATTTCAATCAGCATGTCAACAGGGCCTTTCTTCCCCCTGAAGCCAACTTCCCCCTTACACTTCTCTCACCACTATAGTTGCTGTACAGATTGGCCAGTCCGAAGCGTACTCTTAATGGACAGGTGTCCACTCTTGCTGGCTTTTAAACAAAGGCCAAAGGAATAAGTGGCCATTAAGGGACCAGAATCGTTGTGCTGTATTAAAATATTGCTTCATGCATGCCCTCCTTTGGCACACAAAATGCTTTGTACTATAGTGACTCTTTTGCACTAGCGAGTTTTGGCAAAGCTGGAAAGGTCTTTAACTTTCAAATGATTTCCTCCCAACGTAAGTGAGCTACAACACCGATGGAATAATTCCTCCTCCATCTCCATGTGAGGTGTAAGGCTTAAGTCAGTGTAGTTATGGGTGGCACAGCATCTCTGTAGACATGGTGGCCCTTACATCAGCTGTTGGCTGACTTGCCAATTTCATGGCTGGAGCAGGTAGAACTCAACTGCCCCCCTCTCCACTGAAGAGCTGGGTGGCTAGATACTGCTCCCTCCTGGGAACTGGGCTGAGAACCCTGGGTGGCTGGACCCCCCTTCCTGCATGGAACCGGAGAAATATGTAAATTTCACAGTTCCAAATATAGGTTGTCTTATGTTTCTCATGTAGACATACTTAAAGATAATCATTGGGCTACTCCTTACTTATAAAACAAAACTGCATGATCTTCATAGTTTTACGGATAGCTGGACCACTGTAAAAGGGTTCTGAGTACAAAGAATTGTAACTATAAGTACAAAAGAAGGGATTCAACCCCCCAATAGTGATAAATGGAGATTTTAAACATGCACAGTATTTCCTAATAAGAATTAATGGGAAGGTTTTGTTTCTATAAATTGCTTTTTCAATGATAGAACAGACTTCAAAGTCTAAACAAAGCCTAGAATTCGAATTTAGTGATACAAAAGAATTTTTATTTCAGTTCAATGTTCCTTTGTCATTTATAAATGTCTAACTTTACATTAAAACTACTTGAAGGAACTAACTGTAATACAACATAATGTGTACAAATGTTAAAAATACATTATAAATATAGTACCTGCTGTTGATTGTTGATATCTGTAAACCAAGCACAGGTAATTTGTGTTTGTGCTCATAACATGGCACAATTCTATTATTTTTCATTTTACTATTTCAAATGATCCTTTGCCGGCATTTCAGCTGATAGATCTTCTCCCTCACTTCCCTTTTCATGAATCTGTTACGAAAGATGTCTCACCTATTTTCATACTTCAAAATAGTTTTGTTTCAAAGACAGAAGATAAAAGAGGATTTTAAAAAAAATCCAAAGCATGCCTTGATAATGAGGCAGACTTTGAAGCTTTCATATAAATACCGCACAATGCTTTTCCAACACAGAATTTTAATTTAAACTACTATATTAAAACTGAATAATTACCAGAGCCAGTGGCAAAATGGGAAGACCCATGGCTTAAGCAACTATCTGTGTAATTTCCCAAGCCTAACATCTTCATCCTAATACCTGCTTTCCCATTTCTTTTCCTGTAATATTTCAATGATATAAATGATTTTTTGGCAACTATTACTTTTGGAAATCCTTCAAAAATGTAATCAATCTGTGTAAAATTGAATTGTTCAGAGCTCTATGAGTTATATCAAAAACTATATTGAGCAAAAGTATGTAGGAAATGTATTTCAAATATAGCTATATTTTAACATGACTTAGTCAAATGTGCCAATGATAGCTTTGGACTGAAGTTCTTGGAGATCAAGCAATTTAACATCAAAATATTCCTCCAAAGATGGATTTATGAAGGAATTTAGCCCCACTCCAATGCAATATATCTGTCATAACCTGAAGACCAATAATAAAGAGATCAAATGTGATTTCCACTCAGTAGTTAGTAAAATAAACAGTGCATCTCAGCTGCTGACATGGGAGAATGGATTTCAGAGGACAAAACATTTTCAGAATTCAAAGATGTGTATTTGGTTCAATTACTGTTTGATGTTAGAGTTAAACTATTAATGAACTTACATTCAGACTTATTATTTTCAAATGAAGCTTAATCACGTGAGCTGCAAAGTCCACCACTCACCCAACAAATGGAAGGGGAGAAACATGTCTGCTGGTGAGAGCTATAAAGTAACCCAGAAGAAATTAATGTCTTACTGATTTGAGGCCTGATCCAAGGCCACTGAAGTCATCGGAAAAAACTCCCATTGATTACAATGGGTTTTGGATCAGAGAGAAAGGACACAAATAAATAGACTTAAGTGTTGGAACTTCTGAAATGCTGAGTGTCCTCAGAGTACTAATAAATTTCAACTCCTACCAAACTCCTCTTCTTAAAAGGTTCTCAGAATCTTAAAAGATTAGGTACCCAGTGAGAAGAAGCAGGCATGGCTTAGTAAGGTCTTAAATCTTATTAGCATTTCATCTTATTCCTGACCCAATCATACAGCTGGTTAAAATTGCTAGCTCTCCTTTCAGCGTCAAGTCTACTGAAATTTTATTGCTTCTTAAAATGCATGAGCATGCTTTGAAACACACAACTTCAATAAGAAATCATCTCTGCAATCTACCTAAAGAAGCCCAAATCTCATTCACTTGCAGCTGCAGGGCGGTGTGTCTATAAGTTTAAGAGGAAGAAATATTTAGGCAAAGAAACAAAATATCAGTACCACTCTTGCTTTGTAGGAGTAAAGAATAGGTGTGGGATTATATCTATTAAGTCCAATTTTAAGTTATACCACACACAATTATATGTGCACTCCAAACTAATTCATGTGTATAATTGATGCAGGCAGGTGCTGACCTACTCAGCTGTCTGTATGGTTGGTCCTAAATATCTGAAGAGAAGAGCATACAAAAATTGGAAGTTATAGCACAGAATGAGAAGAATGGCAATGTGAAAACTGAAAATCTGTTGTGTGGCAGTCACAGACAAAATTCTGGAAGAAAAAGAAAGGAGTGTGGAGAAAATAAACACAAGGGAAAAAGTTAAAGTAATTTTAATCACTTCCCCTACCTACCAATTACTTTAATACTTAAAATCAACCTGTTGTTACCTCACACTTCCAACTAAGACTTTTCAGAGTAATTTCTAATGTGCATATCTGACAGCCATGATTCAAAGAGATCTGCTATTTGGCATTAAAATCTAGGGAATGAATTGTAGGCTGCCAGCATAAATGCAGCCAAAGTGGTGGGAGTTTCACCGCAATGTGTCAAGATGTCCACACAACAGTCTATCCTGAGTATTTTGTCACAAGGTGTGACACGTAGACAAAGGGGGAAAGGTTTAAAGAGGCATAACCTTTCAAATGAAACACTTCAAAGCAATTACAAATCTGCTTCCAATTGCTGCAGATTACCTACTGGGGCTAGAATATCCACCATGCACAGTTTTGGAGACTATTTTTAAGCTCTTTAATAGGCTGATTCTCTATCCATCAGCTTTATTTTCCCATCCAGATATATGTGATAATGACCCCATTAGTTGCTTTCTTGAACAGCAACGTGCTTGTGTAGTGCTCACTTTGCAGAGCATGCTGCTAGCACAATAGAATCATGGAATCAAAGGAACTGGAAGGGACCTTGGCAGGTCATCAAGTCCAGTTCCCTGCACTCATGGCAGGACCAAGTACCCCCATTAAACCATCCCTCAGAGGTGTTTTTCTAACCTGCTCTTAAAAACCTCCAATGTAGGAGATTCCACAACCTGCCAAGGCAATTTATTCCAGTGTTTAATCACCCTTACAATTAGCAATTTTTTCCTAATTTCACCTTCCTTGCTGTAATTTAAGCCCGTTGCTTCTTGTCCTATCATCTGTGATTAAGGAGAACAATTTTCCTCCTTCTTTCTCATAACAACCTTTTAGGTATTTGAAAACCATTATCATATCCCCTCTCAGTCTCCTTTTCTTCTAAACTAAACAAACCCAGCTCTTTCAGTCTTCCCTCATAGATCAAATGCTCCAGACCCCTAATAATTTTTTGCCCTTCTCTGGACTTTCTCCACTTTCTCCACATCCTTTTTTGAAATAAGGTGCCCAAAACTGGACACAGTACTCGAGTTGAGGCCTAATCGGTGCAGAGTAGAGTGGAAGAATCACTTCTTGTGTCTTATTCACAATGCTCCTGTTAATACACCCCAGAATGGCGTTTGCTTTTTTTGCAACACTGCTGACTCATATTCAGCTTGTGGTCCACTATTCCACCCAGATCCCTTTCTGCAGTGCTTCTTCCTAGGCAGTCATTGCTCATTTTGTACATGTGCAATGGGTTGTTCAACCCTAAGTGGAGTACCTGGCACTTACCTTTATTGAATTTCATTTTATTTATCTCAGACCATTTCACCAGTTTGTCCAAATCTTTTTGAACTGTGATCCTATCCTCCCAGCTTGGTATCATCTGCAAACTTTATAACTTTGCTCTCAATGCCATCATCTAAGTCATTGATAAAAACATTAAACAAAACTGGACCCAGGACAGATCCCTGCGGCACCCCCCCTCATTATGTCCTTCTAGCCTGAATGTGAACCATTGATAACTACTCTCTGGGAGCGGTTATCCAACCAGTTTTTCACCCATCTTATAGTAGCTCCATCTAGCTTGCACTTCCCCAGTTTATTAATGAGAATGTGATGCGAGACTGTAACAAATGCCTTACTAAAGTCTAGATATACCAAATCTACCACTTCCCCTCTATCCACAAGGTCATTATTACATCATAGAAAGCTATCGAGTTGGTTTGACATGATTTGTTTTTGACAAATCCATGCTGACTAGCCCTAAGCACCTTATTCTCTTCCAGATGTTTGCAAATTGACTCCTTAATTATCTGTTCCATTATTTTTCCCAGAGCAGAGGTTAAACTGACCGGTCTACAATTCCCTGGATTGCTCTTATTTCCCTTTTTGTAGATGGGCACTATATTTCCCTTTTCTAGTCCTCCAGGAGCTCACCTATCTTCCATGATTTTTCAAAGTTAATAGCTAAAGGATCAGATATCTCCTGAGTCAGCTCCTTGAGTACCCTAGGGTGCATATCATCAGGCCCCACTGATTTGATGACATCTAACTTGTCCAAGTAACTTTTAATTTGCTCTTTTCCTATTTTAGCTTCTGACCCTATCACCTTTCTATTGCCCTCCTCTACATCAGACATTCAATCTCCAACCTTCTCAGTGAAGATCGAAACAGAAATTATTTAGTTCCTCTGCCATTTCCATATTTTCATTTATTGTTTTATCCTCTTTGTTGAGTAAGGGTCCTACACTGTCCTTGGTTTTCCTCTTGTTTCTGATGTATTTGAAGAATGTCTTTTTGTTACCCTTGATGCCTTCAGCTAATTTGATCTCTGTTTGTGGCTTAACCTTTCGGATTTCTCCTCTACATAGCTGTGTTATTTGTTCATAGTCTCCTTTGTAATTTGACCAAGCTTCCATTTTTTGTAGGACTCTCTTTATTTTTAAAATTATTGAAGGTCTCCTGGTTAAGCCAAGGTGGCCTCTTGCCATACTTCTTATCCTTCCTAAGCAGCAGAATGGTTAGCTTTTGTGCTCTTAATAACGACTCTTTGAAAAACTGCCAACTGTCTTTAGTCATTTTTCCTCTTAGTCGTTCTTCCCATGGTATCCTTCCCATTAACTCCCTGAGTGTGCTGAAGTCTGCCTTCCTAAAATCCATTGTTTTTGTTTTGGTATTCTCTCTCCTAACATTTCTAAGAATCATGAACTCTATCATTTCATGATCACTTCCACCTAAGTTACCTTCCACTTTCAAATTCTTGACCACCTTCTCTCTGTTTGTCAAAACCAAATCATGCTAGTGCCTCAGAAAGCCATTCAACAGAGCAACACTGAACAGTCAAACAAAGGTCACTACGTGAACAATGAAAAGTAAAAACATGGTCACAGCATAAATGGATGAGAGGGTTGTGAAATTGCCTCTCCCATGAGTTAAGAGAATTCAGAACAGGAAGTTATTTAAAAGCCCAAGAACTGGTGTGCCAAGGGTGTAAGCTGGTGAAGGAAGGAAGGTATATCAGGATGGATAGGGCAATACACAGCTGATACAATGACCCATAAGAACTTGAGAATTAGCCTTAAGCTACAACAGCTTCTGAGTTGCTCTAATTTACCTTGGGAAGCAGAATAGTTCTTGTATGCCTACAAAATCTGGGGGCCAGGAAAGGTCTCTAAACTATTTTCCCCACCTGTCCATTAGACTACGCTAGGATCAGCTTAGCAGCCGATTGGAGTCAGGGCTCCAGTCCCATCAAGTGAAATATAGCTCGTTGTTCATCAAAATGACAATACCTTCCTTATTAAAATGCTCTTCAAAATTCTATTACTAAGCCTGTTTCTATTTTGCAGTTGCTGATGCAGACGGCAGAAAAGAAAGACAATTGCTTTGCAGAAGCATCCAGATTGACTTTGCAGTACTGACTAAACCAGTGAACACCTGACTGACTACTTATGGAGTCATTACTTGAACAGGGTTTTCTTTTAAAATCCAGATATTTCAGTTATTGTTTAATAGCCGCTGTCGTCATTCTGTAGGATGAACAATAATAATGGTGGATATCCAAGGAGCTCGCAACACAAATAAATAGAAACACAACACTGCTAATTAAGTACAATAAATCCTTTTAGTCACTGATAACTGCTATTAGTAATGTCAGAAACGAGGGAAAATATGGATTACAGTTCTACAGTATCAAATAAAAGAAGGCCCCATATTGACTAGAAAAGGTAGTCTCTAGGTACAGAGGGTCATATTCGCCGTGAAGTAAATGAGGGATTACCTGGATATGCACTCATAGTTGCACTATTAAAGTGACTCCCTACAAAGCTTAATTCCAGAATTTGGATTTTATACATCATGACAAAAGTCACACAGTCCTTAACCTCCTGTCCTAAGACAAAGTACCTTCATGAAAAGCCAAAACCGTATCCTGTAAATAGAAACAGTTCTTCAACTACCTTTTAATAATTCCTAGTTCACAGAGAATCAGTGGTTTGACTGTCAGAAATAAGGATACAATGTCTATGTTTTGTGTTTGCATTACAACATTCTCTAACAAGAGAGGATTAATTTTAGGACATTTTCCATTTGTATTACAGTGTTTATCTTATGAATAAATTATCACAGAATTAGAATACTTGAAATGCTTTATGTATATTCTCATTCTTATGTCAAAGAGGGTATAACAAGAACAGCAAATGGTACATTCATCCATTCTTATGACCTTCTTAAGAACATAATCTCCTTGCACTTGTAAATTGTTTTGTTCAGTTTTATTTATTTATTATTTGGCACGCAGCTTTTTTTTTTTTATTGGCCTACATCGTTAGCTGGTAAAAGTTTAACTTGAAACAAATTATTCTCATTGTTCTAGGCTTACACTGGATATTTGTATTCTGCTCAACACTGTGTTTATATAAGCAAACTATATGATTATATGAGTATTATTAAATTAAATGACACCATTTACTTAAGTTAGAATGATTTAAGATGGCAATAGCTAAGGAGATCATGGGGGTAGAACTGCTCTGTTTTGCTCAGAAATTTTCTCCATTTACCTTAACCACAAACACCAGAAATATCATATTCTGAACACTTTAAAAACACTTTAATAGTGTTTTCAATTTTCAAAGCACTTTGCAGCCATCCGCTAATTAATCACTGCAACATCCCACTGAGCAAAGTAAGCTTGTCTCTAATTTAGTGTCTGTGGAAACAGAGATAGGTCAGCTGACTTGCCCAGAGCAACAGAGGGAGTCAGTGTTCGTGCTAGATGTAGATAGGTCAGACACAAAGATGAATGGATGATAGACACAGGGATGGATTTGAAGCAGCAGGCCACAACTGCCCACTGGAGAAGACTGCTTTATCTGTCTCCCCTTTTCTCACTTACAAGGGCATTTAACTGGATCCAGAGTGTAATTACATAGTTCCCAGCATGAAACAATTCTGTGTAGACCCTCCTAACTTTACCCCTGGGTCTCAGCTTGCTTCTGAATCCTCTCATCCAGCTGGAGGGAGAAGGGTGGATCTTGGTCCATAAGAATTTTAGGTCTCTCATTTTCCTATAGGCTGAGGGTCCACTAGACAAGTTCCAGATCTCATTTACCTCTGGGAGCAGGCTCTTTCAGCTTGTCTTCTGCAGCAAACACTGGTGGCTGATTATAAGGCGCTCAATAGTCTTACATTTTGCAATATTAAACTTTCAAGTCCTGTTCCCTTCAAGGCAACTATGCTCCTGTGACACTGTGAGGAAGGTTTTGAAAAAAAAAAAAAAAAAAAATCCACCAGACCTCAGTCAAACTGGCCCAATGTGAAAAATTCATTTTTGGTCCTACAACAGGTGATTGATCAGCCCCACAGCATCCTGGGGGGAGGAGGGGTGTGGAAAAACACCACTCCCACCAACACAGCTCCTAAATAACTAAGGGGATGGAGAGTGGGGCACTCAAAGGGGCAGGAGACCCTTGAAAAGCTTGCAAAGAATTTAAATAAACGGGAAGTAGGAGCCCAAGTGTCAAGTGATCTACCCTTTTCCTGCAAGTAGGAGGGGAGCCTGAGGTCTGACTCATCTAACATGTGCTGTCCACCTCCCCCTCTCTCTTTCAGACACGGCGTCAACTCCTCCTGTTGGGGACAGGAGATTGGAGGAGGAAAACGTAAGCTAGCATGATGCCTAGTTCTTTGCTCAGAGGTCACTGTCTGCAATAACTGATGTTAGCGCTTGCAAACGATTACATGTGATGGCTTCCACCTGCGAGTGATGGTGCATATAACAAATGTGAAATTTGGTGGCACATGAGTGAGTTTGCACTGCATTTGGGCTGTTTCACCCATACAAAGGAGTAAAAATACTCAGTGTATTTTTCTGACCTTGACAACATGTGAAGTCGACTCCCGATACTAACAGTATGTTTTGACTTAGTGTGCCCCACTACCTTAAAAGAGCAGATATGAATTTCACACTCAGTTGTCTGTTGTTGCTTGGTCACTTCGTAGCACTACAAAAAGATCAGAAACACTATAACCTTTCCCTCATCTCTGAAATATAAGATGTGATATAAAGCAGAAAGCAACATTTTTACATTTAAACAGTTGCCCAGCAAAGCAAAAAGAATTCTGATTACTGTGAAGACTTCTTATAGTAACAGAAGCAATTCCTTCCCAGAGATTGGCAAGAAGATCAAGTAACAATGGGGGGGCTTGGAGGGAGGGGATATAAAGTTATATGCTCCGTTCTATTTTAAAAGGAACGTGTACTACAATATCACCATCAATTTTGTTAGCCTTAGGTACTTCAGAATCTAAAACAAAATATAAAAAAATAATAATTTACAGATTTTTTTAAAAGGTGGAAAAGTAAGCAAGGTTGTTAAAAAAAACCCTATAAGATAGTGAAAAGCAAAAAAAAATTAAATTGGAGAGATCCTGTACAACCATTAGTCATGTCTGACAGAGATTGTGTTGATAATATCTATACATATGCTCAGTGACAGACTGACTCACTCTAACACCAACCCAGTGATTACTTATATGAAGGCTGGGAAATGTAAGGAATTTGTGCAAAGGACAAAAGGAGTATGGTAGATATCTCAATACTTATTTTCCCAATGATTCCGTGACTCTATACAGCCCCTGCACTATATTATGGAGAAGTGGGATTTTCCCCCATGAAAGCTCATGTGATAAATAAATTTGTTCATCTTTAAAAGTGCCACAGGACTCCTTGTTTGTCTTGCTGTGCTAGACCAATATGGCTACGCATTTGGAACTTGTGAAATACCTGGAGTAAGTTAATGACAACATTTTGGGAGTCTTATACATGTGTATTTAATCCCAAAATGCCTTGGCATTGGCATACAGTAGCCGCTATTAAAAAGTGAAGCCTTTACCATCATTTCCCAACAACACTGGTACTTAAGATATCACGGTTGATAGCAATTCTAAGTAGGGGGCAAATGAAGGTCCCTCAAATGAGGGACAAGAGTTGGCCAAAGATTATTTGGTTTTGAAATGCAGATTACCGTTAAAGAAATTTCTCTCATTCAACATGCTAGAAAACAAACATTAAGGATGCCTGCTTAATGAAAGGGTACCTACTAAGTTACACAGTTGAAAGGAAATGCCAAAGTGAAGAATGCATGGTAAACGTCATATAAAGGTGGTCTATCCACCTAAGTATTGTTTTTCAAAATCAGGACTTTGGCGCATGATTTTTGTCTACCCATTTTCTTGTTAACCTGCTGCACTGTCTTTTGAGGCATTTAAAGTACAAAAGTAATTTAGCAACACATGCATGAACACAGCCTTTTTTAGCTTGGCACTTTACAAACAAAAGATGGAGTATGAAAAAAATGTATTACATCTGCTCAGAGTGATATTTAAAGAGATTACAAATGAAACAAAGAGCTTTCTTTAAACGGTGCTAAGGAAATTGCTCAGCACCACTAATGGATAACAATTCAAAACACTGAATCTCTCCAGTTGTGAAACACGACTGCTTACAGAACAGAAGGAAAATCAGACAGTGCCAGCATATGCCAAAGAATGAGGGGTTGGTAGAACTGAAGAAAGATAGGTTCAATCTGGCCCAGGACACAGCAGACATGATGATGTGTGCGCACAGAATGTTCACTTTCCTAAAACAGTTGTACAATGGAGGGGTTGATGGCTTACTGCGACACTCTAAAACAAATGCAATGGGCTTAATTGAACACACAAATCAGATCAGTTTTAGTGTGTTATGGACTTTAGCCTTTTGTAGGGATATCATGTCAAGACTGCCCTGAAATGCAGACCTCTATACTGCAAATGTTGTTTTTAGATTAACAACTTCCACAGCTGCCAAAAGGAGAGGAAGAGTTGGAAAAAATAAAGACTCATGAGCATGCATTAATCAATGAAATGGTGCTCTCCTATTGCTCCTGTCATGAAAAACAGGAAAACAGATTCATGTTTATCTTATAAATTTCATAGCAGCAATTTTAAGGGAAAGTATATCTTCTCAAGTTTGAAAGGAGCTGATGTATGAGGCTAAGTATTCTGAAGTGTACAGGGTTACCTGCTTCATGTTACTTCCTCATGCACATTTAATTCAAAATTTGGCATTTATTGTGGTATCCCGATACTAAGTATAGGTAATACAAATACTGTCGTGGAGAAGTCAACAAGCATTTAGATGTTCAGACACAGAATATAAAGTGTCCAGAGGAGTTATTAAAATAAATATGTGCTTTGGGTTAGAAACTCAAACAAAAAAAGTGCAAAATATTGTCAGATTTGGGAGCATTAAGTCAACATGGATTCTGTCCAAACTAAGTCATAATCATCTTAGAATGCAATCAACTACAATACCGTACATCTGAAGTAAGACAAATATTCGCAGATTTGGTTAGAGTTAAAAAAGAAATCAAGAACTAATTAAATGAGTTGGCAATCGACGAAGCTAAATTCAATAATTTAAGTACTCTACAGTGTCACCATAAAAGACGTTACCAACAGATATTTCATATTATATTATTTTCACACATCAATATGTGGTAACTCTTAGGAAATGCTGATTTACACAAGGAGGTTGTGATTCTGAGGAATTAGTTGTTTTAACTGGAGACTGCTCTGAAAAAACTGTGCCTTGAAAAAAAAAAAAAAAGAGACCATCTTACTACTGTTCCTTTGCCTCCTGAAATTCTGACTTCTTCAGGCAGAGTAGCTAAAAATTGTCTGAAGGACAGAAGGACCAAATGTTCTAGAGCTAGCACAGAATTATGATAGGACAAACAATTCAGCTGGTGACACTGCCATCTACTGGTGGCCTTCTGTACTGGACGTTGCAGGCACGTATGCAATTATGAAGACTACGCTGCATTGTCACAACCTCCCTAGCACAATCTGATGTTTTTAAAAGCAAATGTAACTAATTAATTATTATTAAATGTTTATACTGCATCTAGAGACCCCAATCAACTTTGGAAGCCCATTTTGGTAGGCACTGTGTCAACATACAAGAGAGCTTCTCAGAGCTTCTCATCTATGACACAGGAGGAAGGAGAACACGCTAATGCAGACAATTTTATATCCAGAGTGTCATTTGCACTCTTCAAAATCCTCCAGGATACAAGAAACACTGACTAGCATTAGCAAATATGCAAGTGGGAAGCAAAGAGGAGCATTGCCGCTCTCCTCTCCACCAGTGATTCTGCTTCATTTTATCACCAAGGGAAATGAGTCAAAGGAGCAAGGGGATACAATGGCAATTACTGTCAGCTGTGTGGCTAGCATTGCCTTTTTCTTCTCCTTCAAGCCTCAGGGGCAGTTACACATCCTTCATTCTTCTTTTGAAATAACATCAATACACTAACAAACATCGCTAACTATGCATTTAAGAGGTAACACCCACTTACCATCTTTGGATATCTCTCACGGAACCCAAGTCCTGTGCAGCAATAAGCAGCAATCATAGCTGCACGTACATATTCTGATATACACACACACACACACACACACACACACACACACACACACACACAGAGAGAGAGAGATTGAGAGAGAGAGAGAGTGTTGCTAAATATAGTTCACTTTTTATCTTTTAGGTGCTTTTAATAAGGAATTATGTGCCTCAAAAAGATCAAGGGAAAGTGCTCTCCCAAAGCTCTGGAGGCATCTTCATTACTTTCACAATATTTATTCTCTCTCTTTCTCTCTTTTGTGTGTTTGGGGGCAGGGGGAAGAGGGTGAAAGAGAGAAAGAACAGCAATGCACATCTATGCCTTTACCTTAAAATGGCACAAGGTTCTGCATTTGATCCCCATTAGAAGGTCAAATATCTTTTTTTAAAATGTGAAGTCTGAGCCCCTTGAACGGAGTTTTAAAGTCTGTAAAAGATTACATGCAATTTGAAAACACACTGGCACATCTCTGCAATTCCAGCAATAACTCTTTCTTTTTGTTTCCAGTTCTTTACCACGCTTCCTTTTGGCCTCCTCCTTTACGGTAATAGCCCTTTAACACCAAGTACCTTTCGTTGAGGTGTGTTTGACACTGGCAGGTGAGGGACTTTGATGCCAAGCTCTCAGGGGGATTTTTTCCAGCTGTTAGGTTTGCATCTACGACCAAAAGCTTCTAATAGCTGTTCATTGTAGCAGCTATAAAACTGTCTCTATAGGTAAAATAAAGTCACGGTCAGAGCCAGCTTTACACTTCTGGGTACCCAGAGCAATATGGCTGAGCATCTCTGTTGAACTTAATTTCTTGTCCTTTTTTTGCAAACACTGTGGCTTATACAGCTGTCATATTTTAAAGCAACTGTATGTTCTACATGTTAATCCCAAAAACAGTTGCCTGGCCAAGTAATAGGTCAGGAACTGCAGATTTCCTAGTAGCAAGCCTTATCTGAAATCAATTCAAGCAACAGTCTCTGAGATAAAGTTATGTCTGAGTTTGTCAACTGCTGCCTTGTGAGACTCAAGCTACAGGTTCTTAACTGAGAAGCACAGAACATTCCCAAGACACAAAGCCAGCAGTTTCCATAGGCATGCAGAGGGGGAGCAGCTCTGAAGGAGTCATTTCAATTCCTTGGCTGTTGCTTTATGACTAAACTTTACACCATTTTTTACTGATATTGCAGGCATGCTAAAAATGAATCCTTACTAATCAAAGCCAGAAATACTGCTTAGTTATTCCACATGCTACATGATGAATTTCTACAGAATGCTGTAGACAGAAAAGCTAGGATCCCTCACATTTAAAAGAATAGCAAAGAGGTTTGCAGAAGGAATGACCATTTTATTTTGGGATTTTTCTCCTGTATCACAAGACTTGCTTTAGTTGCTAGCATTCATCTCCCACTAACACAAAGCACAAAACAGGATGATTCTTGAGAACGATTTTTCTTTCTTTCAAGAGACACTTTCTTTTTTTATTTGCCTGGAACTATCATGGAAGTGGTGCTACCTTTGGGAAGGATTTATTTTCCAAGGGCTATGCCCAAGGTTCCTTTGGCCTACAGCAGCTATTTCCTTCTCATTTTCTGAATTGGAGTGGCTTGGAAAGTACATGGAGAGAATTATTTGCCATTATGGCCTCCATTTTCAAAATAAAACATAGGTGGAAATGTAGTAATTATGTGCACTAATTTGGCACAAGAAAAGACTGTCATTGAGAGATGTGGAATCACATGGTGGCTCCCGTTGACTACTTCCTTCATTTTCCTTTTCAACCACCATTTAAAAAAGAAGATCTTTTTTTCTCCTTGTAATTGGGTAGATTCTTGTTTGCCTGAACATTGTCTATTAACAGGCTAAATTAGGGCCATAACTCAGTGGCAAAGATGAAATACAAACTCTCCTTGGTTATCTCATGCCAGCAAAATAATCTTTTAACCGGGCCTAAAGGATACCAGGCCTGTATTTGGGCCTCAGGAGTCTGAGTAGTCCTTCCCTTCAGTTGTTTATTGAAATTCTAATAAGAGTAGCCAGAATTTAAAAAGTGAGATTTATAGCCACAATTACCATACATTATTTAGGATGGAATACATTAGGAGACACTGCAGTTATTGTCTGTTCTCTCTCTAGGGAGTTTCCACACTATGATACATGTGGCAGTAAGCGGGCATCAGCAGTGTATTTCTGTATGTGTGTATATATAGGGATATGGAGCTAGATACACAACAGATAAAGTCATCTAGCAGTAAAGTAACAAAATGACAGCTCTGAAAGTTATTGGCCATTACCTGATGTGGTCTCAAAGTGAAGCTGATCTTCAATAACTATAAGAATCTGTTGTGAAAAGCCAAGAGTTTTGAATAAGTCTAAAAAATTCTCTCCCCATAGGATTTGAAAAAAGGTTGAGCTTCCACACTTCGGCTCTCCAGAACTTTGCATTTGCTTTCGGTTACTCCAACAGCACAAAGCCACAGAAGAATCCCCAGGTACCAAAAAAATCACCACAACAGCTCCTACTCCATCCCCATCCTGGCTGCCAATGCATGTGGAAAGGCCAGGGAAAACACAAGGCCAGTACTCCTGTACATCTCCATATTCCCCAAATGCCTGAACAGCCCTTAACAGCCTTCCTCAGCCTGCACATGCCAGACACCTTGAGGCCACTCTAGTTTACACTGTGACTGGATCAACACTCCGTGGGCCCCACAACTGGGAGTGCGCAAAGATGACTTCAAACTACGTATGCGCCCTCCCCACTGCAGCAACACTGAATACTCCTCAGCTGCAGATAAGCATCTGGTCCCATGTGCTTAGTTATTGAATATTTTCTCGGGTTTGTTGACGGTAATTGACCCTTTAAAATAAATGGTTTAATTTATAACCTTTACTCTGGAGCAGCACTTATACAACAAAAGAGCCCTCCTCCCATCTTTTCCCCGCCTTCTCCCATCCCGGGTGGTTGTTTTTTTGCACAGCCCTCATCATGGTCTCCTCCTTGCCTTTGATACTCTTTTATTCCAGACCCTCTCTTCCACACTTATTTCAATTGGCTAGTCAGACACAGCATCTCCTCTCCAATAATGCCCACCGATTTCACACCCTGATTAAGACATACTACTTTCAATTCAGCCCAGCAATGGAGAAATAGCCTGAAAGCAGCAGTGCCATGAAGTTAGAGTGAGTTTGATGGAAAAAAAATATAAGGTAGAAAAACATTCTGAGGTCAGGGGAAGGAAGGAATAAAGAGTCACCAATTTTACGACACCCAATTTTATTCCTTATGAAGACAAATTCCCAGTGAAATTGATGGGGATTTTTCCATGAATAAGGAGTTCAAGATTTGAACTTTCACCTGTTCCATTTAGAATTATGTAAATATCATATGGCCCAACTTAGATGGAAAAACATATAGAACCTTGGGGTTTTCCTTAAATAGATTATCAGGACCAACTTAAAAATTAGAATAGTAGTTGAATCCGATCCAAAGTACCAGGAAAATTTGCTGCAGTAAATTACTATTTTCTCCATGCAATGAAATTTATTGTCAGGCTTTATGTGTAAGTTACATTATGAGAATATAATAATAAGGTCATTTTTGTAGGTTGCTCACTACTTTTTCCAGCTAATCAATATTCTAACAATAAAAGGAAGTTTTGATATCGTAATATTATGTTTTCCTACATTCAATATCAAGTTTAAGAACATTCATTTAAAAATGTTTATTTTTTTCTATGTTAAATGCTTATCTAATATAGGTATAGAGTGAAGTCCTGCAGGTGTCTGCCTGGGGTCAAGTACTATACAACGTTTTCATGGACACCTTGAAAAATGGAGATGACACCAAGCTGGGAGGGGCTGCAAGTATTTTGGAGGATAGAATTAGAATTTTAAAATGACCTTGACACATTGGAGAATTAGTATGAAATTAACAAGGAGAAATTCAATAAAGAAAAGTGCAAAGTACTACAGTGAGGAAGGGAAAATAATCAAGCATAAATGAGCAGTGGAGAGTAACTGGTTAGGTGATAGCTGTGTTAGGAAGGATCTGAGTGGATCACAAATTAAATACGAGTCAGCAATGTGATCCTGTTTCAAAAAAGGCTACTATTCTAAGGTGTATATCACATAGAAGACTTGGAAAGTAATTGGCAGTGATGAAATCTCAACTGGAGTACTATGTCCATTTCTGGGCACCACACTTTAGAATAGATGTGGACAAATTGGAGAATCCAGATGAGCACAAAAAAATGATAAAAGGTTTAGAAAACGTGGCCTCAGAAGAAGATAAGAACAGGGAATGTTTAGTCTTGAGCAAAGTAGACTGAGAGGGGACCTGATAAGAGTTTTCAAATACATTAAGGGAGACTTAAGTTAGATATCAGGAAGAACTTTGTAATTAAAAGGATAGGTAAACCCTAGAAGAGGTTTCCAAGGGAGATTGTGGACTCTTCATTCATTACTGGGGGTTTTTAAGAGCAGGTTAGACAAAATCATCTGTCAGGGATGATCTAGGTTTATTTGGTCCTGCCTCAGCACAAGGGACTGTATTAAATCAATTTCTGAGATCCCTTCCATTCCTTCCTTTCTATGATTCTATACTATCTCTCACTAGAAGTACAAGTACCCAGATACCATAAGAAAGGCTTTTCTATTCAGTGCAGTGTGTACCAAATGCAAATGATGGTAGAGAGTGGTTGGAATCTGAGAAAAAAAGACCTCGACTGATATTTCCAGATTGATTTCTGAAACAGCTTTTTTGTTAGTCTCAATTATTCTCCTGTCCAATAGATCAGTGATTTTTCCCCCCTCTTCTCAAACACTTAAAATGGCCTCAGATTCAGAGTGGTTAATCCAGCAATGTTCACACAGAATCAGAAGAGTTAGGATGTTGGGTTTCAGCTGCAGTATTTTGAAGGCTCAGGGTAGTACTAATCGTAGTGTATCCCATGGAGATTAGCTTGTTGCACTACAGCATTTGGAATCCTTGAAGGAAATAGAGTGTAAATTTGGAGCAGGGCATAGCCAGCCCCCTGAATCTCCAGGATGGGCCCAGTCATGTGACCAGAAGCTGCCTGATGATCCTCCATTTGCTACTTAGCAACTGGAGCATTGAGAGGGTGAGAAGGAAGGAGGGGAAATGGTGGCGAGAATCCAGCCCCTGCTGTGTCATGGCTGTGGCAGCTGCCCCACGGCCAGAGCTAAGAGGCAGTGTGAGGTGACAACACCCCATGCCCATCCATCTGCCTGCAGTGCCTCCTCTACTCTGCTTGCAGCTGCAGCTGCCAGCTCTGGGCCATTTCCGTAGCTGAGATGGAGAAGTTTGTGCCGCTGCCAGGCACTGTGGTGGGTGGGCCTGCTGACCAAGTGGGTGGGCTAGGGCCCACCCATAACTATGTTCCTGATGTGGAGAGTGGAAAAATAAAAGCATGGTGGATAGCTGTCAGCATACCTCAACATTTCAGTGTTTCCTTACTAATAAATAAATAGATCTCACATGGGTATATTACATCAGTGACAAAAGTCTAGTTACAATAAAAATCCATCCCACAGTCACAAACAAGTATATTGATTACATTTTGCTTCCAACACAAGTTATCATAATGGAACAGCATTGCTATACATTTCCTTTAAAAGGTTTTGTTTCTTGGAAATACCTATTGTCTCACTGAAACTAGAAAATGCAATTGTCAGATAGAGCTGTAAACCCTCACTGGAAAACCACTTGAATTATCACAAGCCACCTCTCACCCTCATTGGTTTCAGCATGGCAGTTGACAGAGACCTATTTAATAGAGTATTTAGGTTGAGCATAATTTTAACAATTTCACCTCCTGAGCCATGGGCAGGCAGTTGATTTGGCTTCTTCAACCCTTGTGCTAACCCTATCTGCAGGACCTGACAATTTTCTCACTCAGAAACCCTCAGCAATCTTTCATTATTTCCCTTGCTTAAAAATACCTCTGTCTCCTTCAGTCTTATACTGCACACTTTAATCAGCAAAACAAACAAAACTGTTATATTCAGTGGCTGATTGCAAATCCTATTTAGTCTCTCCCACAGATAACAAAAATGAACTAACTCCAGCCTTCCATCGTCTTGTCAGAAGAGCCATGGCACAGTTAATCTTTGCATTCTGATAAATTGGCACTGGAGGCTTCCTATGATGATTCTGAAATTAGTTTTTACAGCCAGGTTCGAGAGCATTTTTATTTTCTGAGAAGTTGCTGAAAAGTCCAGGGGCATTTATAGACCATAGGAATAGCACAGTTTGCATTTCCTTCACAGGTGTGATGATCTGCCTCAGTGCTGTGTACAATACGACTATGCACAGTTTAGGAACCCTGTAACAATGGAGTTATTATAAGCAACAGTGCACTTGGGATTCAACCTCACCACCATAACCAGCATTAGTCTTGGACTGGCCTGAGTTTTAATTTGATTGTGGAGACAGTTAGGTCCCATTTGCACTCAGTATAAATGCGGTGCAGTCAGGATCCCTGACTCACTGAAAGTACCAGTGTAAATGCAGAGTCTACGGAAAGTTTGGCACTTGCAAAAACAAATGTATCCTTTGTGTCATTTTGGTGCAAAGTAAACTCCTTCCATTTTTGTTCCACTAGTAAACTGGCTACATGCTTCGTGAAGACACAGTTCAGGTATACAGCTTCATGTGGCCACTGGAAAACCAAAGGATTTATTTGAGAGATCATGAAAGCAGTTCAGACAACATGAAAACTAACTGAAGCCTTGCCCAACCTATAAAAAGAATCTTTCTTTATGACTCAAACAGACTTTCTCCCTATTTATCTTTTTGCGATCGCACTTCCTAGTTCTAGTTGAAATCAGAAGCATAAATGACTAAGTATCCCAAGAAGAGCTGTTCTCATGGTCTTGTATAGCCGTATTGAAAATATTTCAAGATTGCCTATCCCGGTGTGATTGTGACACACAAGTGTGTCTGTTCCGTTGCGTAATCACTGACACTTTGGGTGCATGTACCAGAGTACAGCTTCTGAGCTTTGAGATTTTCCCCATCCCAAGTCAATCCTGCTGCACATTTTTATGGGCTGAATATTAAACACAGATGACTAGCAATAAACAAGGTATGACTGGAGCGTGCAAGAGTACAGGATTTTTATCTCGTCTCAGAAACAAAAACTCTTAATTTAACTGTTTCTTTAAGCAGCTTTTAAAACATTGCTATGGAATCCAAAAACTATTTTGCATTCAATGATCCTCCTTTTGGTTTCCCTATCAGATGCACCCACCAAAAAGTGTCTTATCCCAGGCAAGTCAGCAAATAGTTTTTCAAGGCTGTAGTAAAGTTACCAATGTGTACTAGGGGTCTCTCTCTTTTGTTCATCCTTCATTCATGATGAAATTTCACCTCAAGAAGGGGTAAGCCATCCTCCTGTAAAATGAAGTGAAGAAGTGATGTTTCCTGCTCTTACGCTTCTTCATCAGGGAAGAAAAATTCCTCTCTTTTCTGACAAAGAGGGAAGTTACCCAGTTCATTCTGAGGGATACAGCTCCTTGCTCCTTCTTCCCTGCAGTGTTAAGGAACATCCAGGAGTCTCATGCCTTTGATGCTAATGAAAACTTTGTTACACATTTTCCCCCTCCAAATAAATGTGGCTTCAAAGAAGTTTCAAAATTCAACAAGCTGCAATAAAAGTGTTAACTGTCCACTACTTGTCTGTACTTGGATGACATCATGTTAGTTACCATTTCCCTCTAAGCTAATGTGGTAAAACCCATCTTTTGATTTAGTTAGAGTTTGTCCTGCTTTGAGCAGGGGGTTGGACTAGATGAACTCCTGAGGTCCCTTCCAACCCTAATCTTCTATGAATCTATGATGGCATACTAGAGAAATTGGAGGATTTCCCAGAGCATCCCCAAGGATTCACCTGAGTCTATTAGTAAATCTCTTGCCATGTCAGAGAAATACCTAGGATGCCAATTTTATAGACTGTATCAACATCTAATCTAAAGAACCTAATACCTATCAGACAAGCACAGCCGCCTTATAATTTTAAATTTCCCTCTTTTGTTTCATTAACTCATTCAGAAAGGGTGGTAGGAAAAATGCAATACCAAATAGTTTTTAAAAACTGAGTAAAAAACTTCATATCATTTTATATTTCCTTGCATGTCATATATTAAATTTTAAAAAAAATAATATTACTGCTCCCCTGCCCGAGTCTCTCTTTCCAAACAAGTCCATGCATGAGGAAAGAATATCTATCATTTGCCAATGAAAAAAATATTTCATCAGATTCTTTTTAAGTAGCTGTCCCCCTTATATGAAATGTACAATAAGAAAAGGAAAGTCTATTTGCAAAATTGGAATGATTACACATAGGCTATGTCTATACTGATGGCGGAAGTGCGCTCTTCTGTGTTTGATTGAGCAGTCTGTCAGGGCTATCCTGGGGGAGGGGGGCGCGAATGGGGTGATCGTCCCAGGCCCCGAGGTTACGTGGGCCCCGCACTGTACCACTCCCAGCGGGGCAGTGCAGGGCCCACGGGTGGTGCAGCCCCTCCTCCCACAGCCACCCTGCTGCCTTCGGCAGTGAGCTGAAAGTGGTGCGGGCTGGGAGGGCTATGCCTAGCCCCTGGACCAGCCCTCCCCACCCCCAGGAGGGAGCAGGCAGGCCCAGGGGCGGAGTACGTGGGGCCCGGCCCCTGGGCCAGCCTGGTCCACACTGCCGACTCCCCCCAGCAAGTGGCCTCGGCCTCCCAGCCCTGGGCCGGGGCCGCCGGCTCCCTCCTGCAGGCAGCCTCCAGAGCCGGGACCGGAGCCGACTCCCTGCTGCAGTAGGCCTCTGGGACCGGAGCTGGCTCCAGCTCCTGCCCCGCAGGCAGCCTCAGCCTCAGGGGCTGGAGCCAGCTTCCCCCACCCCCCCACAATAGGCGGCCTCGGCCTCCAGGGCCAGCTCCACGCACCTACAGCCTCATCCTCCTGGCCCAGGGCCGGCTCCCTGGGGGGCGGAGCAGATCGGTGGGCCCACCACGCTCTCCTCCAGCATGGGGGGCTGGGCCCTGCTTTGGCCAATTGGCCCTGGGCCCTGCTCCCCCCCACAGGATGGCCCAGCAGTCTGTTAAGACACACTCAATTGAACACAGAACTAAAGCTCTAACTCCTGCCCTGTAACTGGAGTAGCATTACACCGACTGGACGCCATTTCCGGTCAGCTTAGCGCAGTGTGTAAGGGGTAGTTAGGAAGTTGTTGGGAGATACACAAGGTATTTTACGAACCTTGTGTACCTCCTGTCGACTGCGGCCGAAAAGCGTGGTAAGTGTAGACTAGGGCATAGATGCCTTTCAAACTTCTGTTGTGAGACACCTGTGGTAAGCACAGTGAATCATAGAATAATAGGATTGGAAGGGACCTCACGAGGTCATCTAGTCCAGCCCCCTGCTAAAAAGCAGGACCACTCCCACTATATCACCCCAGCCAGGGTTTTGTCTAACCGGGCCTTAAAAATCTCCAAAGATGGAGATTCTACCATCTCCCTAGGTAGCCCATTCCAATGCTTCACCACCCTCCTAGTGAGAAAGATTTTCCTAATATCCAACCTTGACCTCCCCAGCTGTAATTTGAAACCATTGCTCCTTGTTCTGTCCTCTGTTACCATCGAGAACAGCCTAGCTCCCTCCTCTTTGGAGCACCCCTTCAAGTAGTTGAAGGTTGCTATCAAATCTCCCCTCAGTCTTCTCTTCTGTAGACTAAATAAGCCTAGTTCTTTCAGTCTCTCCTCATAAGTCATGTGCCCCAGCCCCCTAATCATTTTTGTTGCCCTCCGCTGGACTCTTTCTAATTTGTCCACATCCTTTCTGTAGTGGGGAGCCCAAAACTGGACACAGTATTCCAGATGCGGCCTGACCAGTGTCCAATAGAGGGGATCTGCTGGCAATACTCCTACTGATGCAGCCTAATATGCCATTGGCCTTTTTGGCAACAAGGGCACACTGTTGGCTCATATTCATCTTCCCGTCCATCATAACCCCCAGGTCCTTTTCTACAGCGCTGCTACTTAGCCGATCGGTCCCCAGCCTGTAGCAGTGCATGGGATTTTTTCGTCCTAAGTGCAGGACTTTGCACTTGTCTTTGTTGAACCTCATGAGGTTTCTTTCGGCCCAGTGTTCCAATTTGTCCAAGTCTCCCTGGATCCTGTCTCTGCCCTCCAGAGTATCTACCATTCCCCCCAACTTGGTGTTATCCGCAAACTTACTAAGCACGCAGTCTATTCCATCATCAAGATCATTAATGAAGATGTTGAATAGAACCGGCCCCAGGACTGACCCATGGGGCACTCCACTCGTTACCGGTTGCCAACCAGACATCAAGCCATTGATTCCTACCCGCTGAGCCTGTTGATCTAGCCAGTTTTCCATCCACCTTACGGTCCACTCGTCCAACCCATACTTCCTTAACTTGCCGACGAGAATGCTGTGGGAAACTGTATGAAAAGCCTTGCTAAAGTCAAGGTATACCACGTCAACAGCTCTTCCCGCATCCACAAATCCAGTCATCTCATCATAGAAGGAAATCAGGTTGGTCAGGCACGATTTGCCCTTGGTGAATCCATGTTGACTGTTCCTGATCACTCTATTTTCCTCCAAGTGTTTCAGGATGGATTCTTTGAGGACCTGCTCCATGATTTTCCCAGGGATTGAGGTGAGGCTGACCGGTCTGTAGTTCCCCGGATCCTCCTTTTTCCCTTTCTTAAAGCTAGGTACTATATTTGCCTTTTTCCAATCCTCCGGAACCTCCCCCGTTTGCCACGAGTTCTCAAAGTTAATGGCCAGTGGCTCTGCAATCACTTCCCCCAACTCCCTCAGCACCCTCAGATGCAGTTCATCCGGCCCCATGGACTTGTGCACATCCAATTTCTTTAAGTGTGAATGTGTCCCATTGGGCCATTATGTACACTGGGTTAGGCTTGTACATTCTAGAAGACAGCAGCATATTACAGCAATTTGGCAAACTGAAAAACAGCACACAAAGTGTAGGGTCATGGAGAAGTTGGACCCTTTGGAACCAAACCTCCTCATTCAGTTAGCTTCTGTCAATCAAAGGCTGCACCCAACTCTCCACCATCCTTCCCCCAGCCCCTGGCTTCCCCACCCCCATAAAAGTACCTGAATGCACCCACATTTGCAGAATTTGGAAATCTGGATCCAGAGCAGAAAGTGACATTTTAGGACCAGGTCCCAGGAAAAGTGACAGATTTTTATATTTACTGGAATTTGTTTGTGATAGGAAGGAGCTATGCAAGAACAGCAGTGTAGGGGCAAATTGTGCACCTGCTGTGCAGTCCAAAAAGCACTTGTGTCGCCCTCCACATTGTGGATCAAGACAAATGGATCCAACTGCCTCAATACCACGCACAACTGATGTGCTGAGCAGGTGACTACTATTCCAATTGACAGGCTGTGGGAGGATGGGGAAGGATAGGTCACAATTGCATGTGTTGATTTTTTACCTACCCAACCGCTCTGTCTCCTCCTGTATAGAGCTCAATGACTCACATTTTATGCAGGTAGAAGGTATTTCAGGCTTGTTTCAGAAGTCAAAAGATTCTTTCCTGAGCTGCTAATACTACAAACACAGCTGGATTCTGAGAAATCACACTCTGCTCTTCCTGTCTCACTAGTAAGTACATCATCACCAGGAACAGACTCTGCAATCTAGCTGACACTTTTGTTATTAATATGATTTCCGTTATTACTTATACAGTGCATGCAGGCATGTTAGGCATTTTGTTGATGCATGAGGCAGAAGAGATTCAATCTCACACTGCCATAGCTGTATTTGGTTTACATTGCTCAGATGCCAAGAAACATGTCTGTGTTAGTAAGGTAAGCAGATGTTACTCAAGGACACAGGGAGCACATGGTAGGAAGGTTGTCATTCTTACATTGTTATTTATTCTTTGCTTCCTATTACCCCAGAGGTGCAATCCACAAAAGGAAAACCATCTCTTTCCCAAAGAGCTGACAATATAGAAGATAACACTTATTACAGAGCCTGCTGCAAGGCCCATCTTCAGGGAGTCTGGAATGAATATATACATTTTAATACTATGCCAGAGGCACCTAGAATCCAAAACAAACAACAATCCCCCCCGCCTCCCCAACCTGATCCTGTTGTTATAAATCTGAATAACTACATTAGAAGAGCAAATACACCAGGAAATGCATAGGTAGTAACATTGATGGTGTCCATCTCAGTTCTTGAGAGCATCACAGAAAGTGTGTGTGTGTGTGTGGGGGGGGGTTAAAGGGAATTCTCTGACTACAATCACCTTAGAAGGATTCTGATTAACAGGTAGAAAGATACACAGATAGTTATGTTTCTGGGGATTTGCAGAGGTGCCCAATGGCAAGTAATGTGTCAATACTTTAATATGGGTGGTCATTTAGCTTTTAGTAATTGAACTGTGGTATCCATTGCAATAAACATCACTCTGAACTCCTTGGGTGTTGGTGTGAATGTAACATACAATTCCCTTGTCATTCCACAAGAATTATGTTCACTTGCCTTAAATGTTAATCCTAGGTGATTATTTTCTATAACTACACCAAATATTATATTAAATTACAAGTAGATTAGCACTCAAAGGCCAGATTGTGATACCTTACTTATAGCATAGCATCTTAGTTTGTGGGCAGTCTCCGTTTCAGTGGAACTGCTTGCAAATAGTACATTAGTCAATCCCGGCAAAGACATCAGAGCCCCAGCCTATGTGAATTATTCTTTGGCTGTTCTATGCTAGTATTTTTTTTTCTTGGCAATGGGAAACAGCAGCCTGTCATTTCTGCAGATCCAAAGACCTGATTCTGTTACAAACAGGCTGTTGAATTCAGCTTGGCTATAAATTGGACAGGTGTTTTCCAGACAGGTCTAGGTACACCACCCACTCCAGAATTTTAGTACACCACCCACTCCAGAATTTTATGGTTAGCCTTATGCTTTCTAATGCCTAATGCAATACTTCAGTATGTATAATTTATATACAAAAAGCTTACCTATTAAGGACTAGTAATTTTTAGAGAGGAAACAGTGAAATAAGGATATTTACCATGAAGCATTCTGTTTCACCTTTACTGCCTCTCTCTAAAGGTGTTTTTATTTTTCTCTCCAGGTGTGCACCGAAATCCAATTAACACTGAAGCGAGCGACATATGCACAAAAAGAACACACACCCAATTGTCTGAACATTTCAGACGGACAATTTTCTTTCCTGAGTTTCTATGGCATTTATTTGCCTCTTCACTGGTGACTGCATACATTTGCTATACATTTTATACATTACACTGAGCAGAATGATTCCGCAGGATTTCCTCTGACAAATTACTTAACAGAGGAGGCTATCTGAAATGATACTTCAAAACAAAATACAAACATTCAGCATGACAACCTTAGGATCTTGTACCAAATTAAACTCCTCCCCCAATCTCTATCTTCCCTATGAAAAAGAATAAGTGTGTCATGGATTGCTTCTAACCACAAGAACTAAAAGAAAAACTTGAGGCAGTCATATACCTATTGAAAAAGAATTTAAAAGGGGCCCATGTGCTCTAGTCAGCTGGAGGACGAGATCACACTGTCTTCATAAATGCACACAACACAACACTATTGACAAGCCTTTCTGCTTGTTCACCTCCAATATTGATATGATAATTTATTCTGATTTTTTTTTTTAATTTCTGTATCGGGTAAGAGTTAAACTAAAAGCTAACGGCAGCGAAAGGCCAATACTTCCTGAATTACACAGATTGCATTTTTCACTATTTCTTTTTCCTGCATAGAATGTAAGTGCACTGTCTATTGTGCTCATTAGATCTTGACCTAAATCCATCTCCCTTCATTTCACTAGAACATGGCATATTTGCTGATGCTTCTAATCAACCTGTGGTGCTGCCCAACGCAATCCCATGAGCTGAGAAGTTAGCACGCCCACACTGACACCATGAGCTATTGACTTTCTTTCTTTCTTTCGGCGAGGGGTGGGGAGGGGGAGGGGATCTTGCAACCCCCATAAACCAGGAAGAGAAAGCAACTGTGCTGATATATGGAAATTTTGTTTCTTATTCTAATTCTCTCTCTCTTTTGGTCCTTGAAAAATGAGGCTGAGTGAAAGACAGCACTGCAACATATTAAACTATGACTCCACTCAGCCTCCCATTTATATTGTGCATCACACCATTATACACCATACTCTCAGGTGTCTTTTTGTACTCTGGACATGCTGAGAACTGACAGGATGTCCAAAATGTGCTGGGATTTTTATTTTATTTTTAATTCCATCAATCTGGAGGACAGCCTCCATCAGAAGAACTGCTCTGTTTTAAGATCAACATTTGAGATTGGTTGGTTGCAGACTCACTCAGATTGGATTCAGTATTACATTCCATTTAAGCAATAAAATGATCAAATACAATCTCTGACTAACTGCATCATGTATACAATGTTATAGGAAGATACACTAATGTAGGTTCAGGGTAACACATTGCATATATATTTTACCAATCCAGCCTGGATGTCACTGTTTTTGCCTCCTACTGAGGCAGCATTAATTTGGCAAAAATCAGTTGTGACTACTCTAACTACTAAAAGAACTGGTTAGGGGGAGAAAGGACAGATAAAAGAGAACAAACACCACAACAGAATACAAACAGGGTAAGAGCAATAGCCACCTCAAAATTTGCTACTGCTGCTGCTTTAGTTAATAGTCACTTTGTTAGAGCATTAACGGTCCACAGTGAACTAACAAACCAGCAGTTAATTGCTAGAAATGACTGGTTTCTTGGGGATTATTGCCTAAATAAATCTTGAAAGTTGTGTGCTGTTAAGTAACTTGCTATTTCTTTGATTCTACGCACAAAGCAACTTAATTCTCAACTTGGTTCTACACACAAAGCAAAATATGAGTCTCACTGGTCATTATGTTTCCATTTTGAAAAATTATTATTTAATAGCTGGAAGGTTAAAGAAAAGCCAACCAATACTCTTTGTTTTCTAGCCACGTTCGGGGGTACATACCTCTGAACATGGATGTATCCGTTCAGATTTTTTCTCCAAATGCCTAACATTGAATTGTTTCAGAATCATCAGTTTGCAGTACAGTGCATTATTGGGGTTGTGCATTTAGTATTTTTCTTTCAGAAACAAAGATCTTATGAAAATCTGTCTATAGCAAGATCAAGACAATGACCACTTATGGGTCCCCCAAGAATTCCGATTTATACCAAAGCTTTGAATCCCATACTTTGCGTCATTATAAACTTTAAGCTACTGTTAAACTGACTAGTAGATACAGTATATGTTTATCTGTTGATGATGCAGAACAATACCACAGTAGAGAATCAAAGGGAAGAAAGAAATACTGTTTGCTTGTACATTTATTGTTGAACCTTACATATGCACATTTCAGCAAATGGGATTTTCAAAAACAGATCTGCTCCACATTCATCTTATTAGCAGTCGAGTAACCAAGATACAGGACAGCTCAGAGTTCCGATATAGATTATGGAGCCCTGTGAGGGAGTGACCAAAATTGGTTACTACATAACCGCCTGGTGGACTAGGAGACACAAGTTAGTGGTTTAAGTTGTATTCAGAGTAGACAGGTGGCGATATAGCAAACCTCATTGGCAACAAATGGTGGTGCGAGAGAGAAGCTATGCTGAAAATTCATGGATTGATCAGGCCATGAAGATTAAGCCACTCTGATAATCCCTTACTCTGTATACAGCTCTAGAGCATGTATCACTGCTCTCATGTCGAGTCTCATTAAAGGCAATGGCATGCACACATCCTAGCAGAGCCCAATGCGCATTCAAACCTTACTCTCTAAAGATGGCCTCTTGCAACTCAGGGTTGAAACGCTGTGGAAGGACAATATGAGGAGGCTTGTTGTATGTCTGAAAGCCGTTGCATAAATGAATCAAGAAGCTGAGCCTTCAAGGACGATAATGCTCACCCAACACCTTTCAGTAGCACATGCTGCAATCAATGTGAAAAAAAATCAACAAACACACTGTCTTAAAGTCACATTCATAAGTTACAAACAGAAAAAAGTTGCACAGATTTATTCAAGTTGTCACCCTGCAATAACAGGATAACAGAAGATGAAATCTACATAAATAGTTGACAAACAAACATTTTATTAATTAAAACTAGATGCTTCAATTTTTGTAAAGCCTAATGTGCAGTACATGTTAGAATGGCTAGTATGATTTTGTAATATGTAATTATCACCATTCATCTAAGAATCTAAATATTGTTCAACCCCCAAATATCATAAGTACTACAAAAACAGGCAAATTGAGGCACAGAAAGGTTAAAGTTAGCAAGCAGTGTTGCAAAGAAAACCAGCATCCTAATGCCTGATTCTCTAAACACATCTTTGGCAAATGTGCCATGTCAGTGACTCTTTGTATCTCAGGTGGTTTAATAAAAACAAAGTTATAGAAACCAAAGTAATTTACTGACTCCATTAACTTCGCTGGGGTCATGTCAGGGATGAATGCCACCTTAGGGAAATCTTAAATTTTTAGAGGAACAAGTGAGCATGCCTTGTATATAAGGGGAAAATTGCATTTGCTTAAAACTTCCATCAAATTTGTATTTATTACAAATCCACAAGTCATCATGTTTCTTGCCATTTTTCTCAAAACCCCCTCAAGTTAATAATGGCATTGAAAATGACATCCCATAAATATTTACGTCTTTTAAAAAAAAGGAATGTTTTTACTTTCGTTATCGTGTTCTTCTTGCAACAACACATACCAGAAGAGAAAGAACTTCAGTGGTTGATTTTCTGCCTCAGGTTTTCTTCCGGTTTTCTATCACATCAGACTGGCTGAAACTCAGATACTTCTAAACAATGGAGAAAACTCCCAAAAGGCTGGATTTCTCTTTATCCCCCAAATGACATTTCAGTATAAAAATAAGGCAAGGAGAAGAAAACTCCTCTCAAGTGGCATCTGGTTTTTCAAACAGCCTGTTCATGGGGCACACTGGACCTAATTGACTTCACCTGGGCTGAATAGTATGCAAATATGGTAAAATTCCATAGCATTGATTTACTATCGTGCATAATTACAAATTCTAAACGCGGTGTTTTCCCCTGGGACATTTAATATGCCAAGGGCTTAAAAAAATAAATAAGAAAATACAAAGTACACTCATTTTCTTTCAATAGAACTTTTTCCCAGTACAGTACAATGTACAGTAAAGTGCAATGTAGCTTTATGAAAATATTTGCGGTGATGGTATTTCTCTAAGTATTAAATAATGCAGTCAGAAGAAGCAAAAAGTAATGTAGATGCAATCAGAAGTCTAGGCACAAAATTATTAACTGGCACTGAACACCTATTAAATTAGTGGCCAAAGCACTGAATGTTTTGAAGAACATGGGTTTTCTAATTCTGTTGCAGGAAGGTTCTTGCTCACACATTTTGTGTCTTCAAAAGAGATTTTTGCTTAAGCCTAACAGAATTCACCAGTCACAGGAATTTGATATTACAAACAAAGCTGTGATAAGCCCAGTAAAAGTTTGCCTGAGACCCAGCTGCTACTCAGAAAACGAGAACAACTTAAACTTAGTGTTAAACAAAAAAACTTTAACAGAATCTACACTTTTGGTAAACAACACGATAGCCTTTGCAGACTAATGCGAGCAGTGAGAAAATTTAATAGCCATGAATTAAAAAAAAAAAACCCACATCCAACTGTCAAATTCATGTTTTTAATGATAAACCTAAGTCACATGACCATCGCAACATGAAAAGGTTATGTGAATGTCAAGAAAAGGTTAATTCATTTGATTTAACAAAAACAAAATGTCAGGTGAAGAGTTGTGAACAAAAGGATTTCAAAAGGGTGTTTGGTTCCCCCCTGCCAACATATGTGAGAATAAAGAATGAAAAAAGAGCATCCCAAAAACTTCAATGTTCTATCCCATTCTACACCCTGCTCCCAAGCCTTGCAAAAGGCTTTCTGTATCCGAACAGCCTTTCAGTAAGTAATATTGGAGAGTATGTATAGCAATCAATTCAAGACTCCCAATTATTTTTATTGCTCATTTTTAATGGCAGAGTATCAAGCTACAACAGAAGACATGGCTGCAACAGAAAAGTTTACAAGAAGTCTGATGAAATATGCATGAGTGAGTATGAAAATGTAATAGTACATTAAATGTTGGAATAACTCTGAATACACTAAAGCCTATTTGTCTACTTTAGAGCACACAATGAATTTATGATAATAAGTTTGGGAAAGAGGTACAGCAGTGCTGCTAAATATGCAGAGCAGCTGTTTCCGTTATTATAAAATGGCTAATTTTTACTCATTTGTGACATGGGTTCAGATATGGGTAACAGCTGCAGTTTCAACCAGCTGCATCTTGATGCTAAATGCACACATCTAAGCAGTTACATAAAAGTATAGATTGTCTTACTTTACAGTACTAAGTCCTTTCCAAGAAACACCCTGAAGGTCATTGACAATTAAGGCTCCCCAAGGTCCCTTTCACTTAGGGAATGGTGGCTAACAGAATCAAGGTTTCTAGAAGTCAGCCACAGTATTGTAACATAGCAAGTAATAACTCAGGTGCATGAATTAAAGAGGATGCTGAAAGGGCTTCCTACCTGATACAAGTTGCTACTTCCCCTCACAGCCTGGAACCCTAGATGCTGGCTCTTCTTAATTGCTGAGATAACACGAATTTCTCTAGTAAGAAGTGGAAAAAAAATAAGAAAAGGTTCTATTGGCTACTGCCTTCTCCTTAAAAAGGTTACTTCAAATGCTTCTCCCTCTCTCTCTCTCTCTCTCTATTTATTTTCTCTCTCCCCCAGAAGAGCAGTTTAGAGGGAGAGTAACGGAGTGTTTATCCTGGCTCTGAGGATGCACGCTTGTGCGATAACTGCTTGCTCCCTGCAGTATAGCTGGCATGATGTGATGTGCATACTAAAGCAGTTTGCATTAGGCAAGGCTTAGCAGAGCCAGCTTCCCAGTCTCCACCTTCTATATCACAGAGCACACACTTGCTTTTTAGAAAATAGTAGTGCTGTAATGGCACAAGAAGATAGAGCCCTGGTTTTAATATAACTGCATTTTCTTTGGGGATAGTGGTTAAGCACAAAGCTGTATTTAATCTCAACTACCCTATGCAAACATAGAAGGAACTGGTTTATTACTATAAATAAAACACACAATACAGTCACGAGTGTGTAAAGCCTCCATGTTATCAGCTATTGTATGACAGATGACACTAAAAGGAAAAACTAATGAGACATCTCCAGTTAGGAAACATTTTATGTGCTGCCATCTATCAATCTGGCAAAGGAATAAATAAATAAAGCCCCAAGAACACGGAGGCTTACATATCTAGAGGCTAAAAAGATGAATGCCTAATTTTTATATACTTCATTGAGATGAGTGAACAACGGTTAACCTAGGAATAAGAGTTAGCGCCGTACTACATTAGTCATAATCTGAATAAATATTAGAATATTACAGCTCAAGCAGTAAAAGCCAATTTGGATTCAGAACACTCCAGAGCTCAGAAGCAGATGTGTAATGGGGTGTACTCAGCTCTCGAGCACCCCCTGGTTGATTGTGCGCCTACCTGAAGTCTTTCAATTTCCTCCTCCCATGGTGTCCTGTTGGCCGCTGGGCTCATCAGGCAGGTGTCTGCTGAGTCAGCCTGAGTAACACATAGCTTGTGGCTGAAACATAGTAACCCTTCTAGGGTATCGGTATAAAACATCCTGCACGCCTTCCTGAGCTCACTCGTCTAACAGCCCAACAGGGCCCATCACAGTTCCCTTATTTATTCTGGCTAGGTTGCAAGGTTCCGACTCTGATGTTGAGCAAAACCCCAAGGGCTTCGTCCCTGAGGACTCCTTGCCTCTACAGAGTCCTTGTTGACCCGCAGCCTTCCTATGGAGCTACTCCCTCTTGGACTTGCTTCACAGACCACTGCTCCCCACTAAATCAGTCCAAGCACTATAGCCACCCTTCCCTGGAGTGTCCCAGTTCTAATTCTCTTCCTTGAGGCAGAGCCACCTTCCCACCCCCAACAGTGGCTGGTCCCACTGAGGGACTCCAAGTATAGCAGCCTCGTACCTAGTCCCTTTAGTGATTGCTGCTCTATGTTTCCCTGTGCCATTTCCCCATAGCCTTTCTTAGTTGAGTCCCAGCATCCAGCCAGAAGCAACTTCCTCACTCTCCTAGTCCGTGCCAGCAGACTGAACTCTGTCCCTGCAGCTCTTATTATATGAGCCTGCTGGGTCCTGACTGGCTGCTTCCTGCTGCCTCTTTCTGATTGGCTCTGTCCCACTCAACTGCTCTAGGCTGAGACCTCCACTGTCCTTTTCTGGGCTGGGATGGGTGTGGCAGGGCTGCAGGGCCTCCAGCAGGGGACCTCAGAGCTCAGCGCACTCTGTCACAATATGAATCTGGGGCTTTGGCCCAGGCCTACCTATACGAGTTACACCCACCCACCTGCACCTGACCCCACTATATACATATACAAATAAACCTCTGAGATCATACATGAGAATGTGATAAAAAGCCCCACTGCCCGCAGGTCATATAGAACCACACGCTGCTTGTGTTCCTTTCAAATTGGAGATTCATTTCTTAGCTAGCCAAATTATTCCAGAATTTCCTCATTCCTTGACCACATTACCATGCTCAAAATGGATCATAACGTTATGTCCCTACTGTTGCTCTTCTGAATAGAGTCTCCGATGGCCTGTGGAATGGTTATCTGGGTATGTGATGCTTATTACCTACCAAACAATCAACTTCATTATCCGGTGTCCAAAAAATGCAAATACCACACCCATCTTCTTGAAAGTGTTGATCAACTTGTTTTTACTTCCCTCCACCAGGAGAGGTTCATTGATCTTCCTGTGTACTAGTATTTATGGCATACCAACCTTTTTAGTAACAGGAGGCGATATGGAGGCTTTGCACATTTGGAAGGTAGTCATTCAATCATATACTACCCATGAATCACTCGTTTCCACCTTTCATTTTTTAAGAATTCAGCAATATTCAGAAAGGCACCTTTTTTCTTAAGTTTATATAGGCAACAAAGCCTACACCTATTGTTTTTAGTCTGAGTCAAACCCTAGATCTAAACACCCCTAAAACTTGGGGAGATTTAAGATCCATATCTCGATGAGAATTTTGCAGCCCAGGTTCATTTCTACCTTCATGGGGTCAGATTCTGTAATCCATGTTGATATTGAATAGCACTTTAGTCCCATTGAGTTCTGTGGGATTATTTATTAATTAAGGTTTTACTCAACATGAGTAAGGGTTACAGAATCTGACCCATGACATATCTAATGCTTCTACTCAGGTATGGGTGATAAAAATAAACAGACCCTCATACAGAGTTTGATCCAAAACCTACTGAAATCAATGGAACGACTTGCATTCATTTCAGTGGGCTTTGGATGAGGTCCATAGTACACAATAATACCATAGCATTATGCAAATTACTGTTATTTATATATTGTCTTGTAAATTGATTCAACAGACAAAAAGCAGAAAACATTAATCTTTTCTTGTTATTCCCTGCAAAGATCACTACATGCCAATTGTTCATTACCGTTACTTTTTAAAGTTTCCTTTTAATATAAGCTTATTTCCAGAGGTAAGCATGCTGCAAACTACAGTGTTCTCCTGGAACATTTATTATAATGTATTTCCATTCTGGTGTGCTCACACACAGTTAAAATTTATAATAGTTTTCATTGTATTTAATTATTTGCCACAGTTAAAAAAATCTGCATTTATGAATCAAAGAAATACGTACATTGACTTCTCTTCCTAATGTTCTCTGGGGATTATCAAAAATGCATTTACTAGTCTCTAGCTCTGACTTGGCATGTGGATCTCTAATTTAGCTGTGGTAACCAATGTGTCACCCATTTCCCTATTGGCCATACCTCTTATGAGAGCATAAATTATTCTTTCCAAAGCAGATTGTTAGTTATGTAAGTTATATACAACTTACCTACAGAGTAAGTACCCATAACTAACACACAATTTCGAATCCGTTTCTCTAAATAACAAAATTTGTTTGTTTAAAAGGAGTACCATTTTTTGAGAAATAATGAAATTTAGCATCTCAAAACATCTCATTTTTATAATTAGTTTTCAGATTGACAGTAAGAAATTTAAACTCAAGGTGAAAAAAAATCACCATTTCATGAAAAGTCACAAAAGACAAAACGTGGGGGCTGTGAAATGTCCTGGACCAAAGCCGAGCAGAGTTTTAATGTTTCTGTTGTTATGTCTGTAGTTACTGGTGAGTATCTGTTTAAGGTTGGCTTGGACTGTCTGTAAGCGAGGAGAGGTCTGTCACCCAAGGCCTGAGAGAATGAAGAATCATCTTGTAGAATAGGCTGTAGGTCCTTGGCGATGTGCTGTAGGGGTTTGACTTGGGGGTTGTAGGTAATGACCAGTGGCGTTCTGTTGTTTTCTACATTTAACCAGGCATGTAACCCTGCAACAAACCACGTTGCCAACTTTGCCCACATATAGGCACAAAAGACACCATTGTAAGACCTAATCAAGCTAGCTACTCCATCAATGGCTCATTCACCAGCTCATCCACCAATGTGATTTATGCCATCATTGCCAGAAATGCCCTCCTCCCCCTGCCTTATACAGGACAATCAGGACTGTCTGTGTGTAACAGAATAAATGAACACAAATCTGACATAAGAAATCACTACATTCAAAAACCAATAGAGGAACACTTCAATCTCCCTGCTCACTCCACTGATGATTTGTTAACAGCTGTGCTCAAACAAATGGATAACAAATCAAAACTTCAAAGAGAAACTGCAGCGTTAGAATTCATATGCAAATTTGACTGCATAAAGTCAAGACTGAATAAGGACTTTGGGTTCTTTTCCCATTACAACAGGTAATTTTGCCAGCCTTGTCCCCTACCCACCTCCTTGCTAATTGCTGGACTCCACTGTTTGGATCCTAACAAATGCTTTGATTTGCTGTTACAATCTGACCAGATCCTATGATTTACACTTCCCTGCATTTATTTTGCTGTCATTCTGTAAATTCCTCATCTTCAAGTATTTGATGAAGGGGGATTTTCTCCCTCAAAAGCTCATGCGATAAATACATTTGTTAGTCTTTAAAAGTGCCACCAGACTCAAAAAATAGAGAATAACCGTGTAGGCCATAGTACTGCAAGAAAAATCCAGAGATCATAGAGGATCACAAATTGAATGAGAATCAGCAGTGTGATGCAGCTGCAAAAATACTAATATTCTGGGGTGCATTAACAGAAGTGTTGTATGTAAGATATAGGAAGTAGTTGTCCCTCCTCTATTCAGCACTGATGAGGATATCTGTGCCTACTTCCTTAAACTAAAGCTCAATGACAAGAGTCTCTACTGATTTTAAGTAGAGTTGAACCAAAGTCAAAAGTTAGTGATTTTCTGAAAAAGCATTAAGCCATTTTCCTAAAGCAGTGGATCAAGAGGAAAGTATAGAGGCAGCTGTCAACGCTTGTCATAGCAGCTTATTCTTTATATCGGTAGTATGATTTAGAGATAGTTTGCTCTTGTAGTCATGAAACTGTGAAATCCCCCAATAATCTTTTATTTCAAAAGTATTTCTAGTTTGTCTGTAAATACCAAGTCATATGGAATGAAGACTAGATTTATATCTAGGCATCTATATGATAACTCCTCCATTCACTTGGAAGTCCTGGGTGGAATTTCTTTGTCATTTTATAGATTCTTATAACATTGCTTCACTATTAGAATTTATTGAATATTTGTCATCATATGAAAATAGACTACATTGCTGCACTATTACACTTTTTACTTTGCTAAAATATTTTCTAAGCAAGTATCGTATTCTCTCAAAATGAGACATTAAGGAGAGAAATGATAGAGGAAAAACATTTGAGTTGCATCATTCAATCTTGCTTTTTCTCTTTTATTTACCAGGTGTCATTTGTATTTTTTAAGTGGGGACTGTCTTATGTACTAGATGGCAATTCTAATATATGTTACCAATTATGCATTATATGTATTTTCCTTTGGGGCTTTTATTCACAATATATTTCTGAAAATTGCTTCTAGATGATGTGGAGAGTGTCATTAGTTACACAGTATGTTGCCAATTGGGGAAGTCTAACTGCTGCACTTGACTTAAGGAAAAGGGGTCCTTTTCACGTTTTTTTCTGATGCATTTAAGATAAATCATATGTAAACTTGCAAGACATCTAGTGATAGATCCTCACAATAGTTTCATGTCCGGAAGAGCTTTTTGTAGAATATCTCACTATCTACATTTCTCCATCAATTAGGGAAGGCTTGAAAACAACTTGTCACCAGTGGTTACCAAAAAGAAAGCAACAGGGAAAAAAAATGGAACAGCCTGTAGCTGATATTAATATAACCTGTTATTCTTCCTATCCCGTGACAGATGTGAGTTCTGAGTGAAACAGAAGTAACATTTGGCTGCCAAAAAAGTCTTTACAGACAGCTCTGCCAACAGACATTACACATTAACACTGACAATGTCTGATGTTCATTGTGCAAACATTCTCCTTGCACTTTAAGTCAACGCCAAAAGATATTTTATGGCTTCCATAAAGTTTAGCAGAAACAGCAAAGGATTTTTTTTAAATGGACAAGCAGAGGAAAGCTCTTCCATTCCTGAGAAGGCTGTAGAGAAATGGGTAGCAGCAACAACCAATCACAAAGATAGATATTCAATCAATGTATAAAATTTATGTATGAACTTAACACTTCCCATGAGTGACACAAAGGACTTGCAGTGAAACTTTCAACATATTAATGAATACAACACACAGGACTTTTGCTTGTATTTTTAAAGCTGACTTGAGGATTTAGATGCTCAGTTCCCAATAAATTAAAGTGGGTAGCTTTGAAAATCTCAGCCTAAAAGTTTACGTTCAGTTCAAACAAATAATTTGGACAAAAACTACCTGAATCTCCTGAGTCTGTAGAACTGGACAAGTGAAAAAGAGCAAGTGAAAGATTTCTGATTTTTCTGCATTAAGTCCTCACTACAAATTCTGAGCTAGCAATCATTTTTTGCTCAATTTTAGTTAGTTTCTTGAAAAGACCAAAGCACAAAAAAGCATATGCAAAAATTTATGCCAAATCTCCCAAAAAGAACCTCAAAGTTCACATTCAAGTTTTAATTCTAAAAGAAATTGACATGTTATTCATAACAATCATTGTTATCGCTAACAAAATAATATTTTACTTTTGGAGATGTGGCGTGCATGTTTCAATTAGCCCATGATAGTACTTTCAGCACGTTTTCTTGCCATTGATGCTAGATCTCAAGCTGGACATCTTAAAAAGGGCTCAATGCCTCATAAACTACTGCATTTTTAAGTTCCTACAGTAAAATCCTACCACTGAATTGCCAATATCTCGGTTTGACGGTGGGAGACTGAAAATTTTATAGACACTGACTTTTCTGACTAATTAAGAAAAAGTAGAATGTAGAACTGAGAGGAAAAAACTGAAAACAGAACTGTCATAAGAAACTGGACTCGTTCTTTACTCACTGAAAAGTACAAAAGAATCTTTAAGGAAAGGATCAGCATCTCAGGCCATTCAGATAAGTCTAGAACTTTACTTCAACTTCAGACTATAAGTCCTGACTACCAGTTCTCTTCAAGGTAAGTTCTAGAATATATAGTCAGTATCCCTAGCAACTGGCACATAACCAGAAAAACACTCTCTGGTATATGCCCATTCAACTGCAATTAGTTCATGACATTAAACCAACTACTCTACATGCATTTGCAATGAAGATGAAAAAAATCCACTGTGTCATCTAATATACTCTTTGTTTTTGCCATAAACAAACCACTATGGGTATTCAGAAAACACAGTGTAGCAAAGAAGAGCAAAAATGCTAAAGGACAAAGAGCAAATTCCATATGATTGGCTCAGATTTTCTATTTTATGTACAGGGCAATGTTGAAGAAAAATAATCCAACTCCCATTGAAATCTCTGGAGAGACTCCTATAGATATCAGTGAAAGTTCAATCAGTCCCCTAAAGCCCAATTTGTTGAGATACACTACCTGATCCTATGGAACTGGGATTTTTCAAGTGGCCTATGAGGATCGAGCACCCAACTCTGATTGAACATAAATGAGAATTGGGTACCTCACTCCCCCAAGTAGGGTTGCCTCCAGGATTATCCTGGAGTCTCCAGGAATTAAGGATTAATGGTGAATTAAAGATTATGTCATGTGACAAAATCTCCAGGAATCGGTCCAATCAAAACTAACAACACTACCCCCCAGCCCTCTCTGAATGTCGCAGTCTATTTGGCCAAAGAGTAATTTAATTATAGTTTTATTTTTAAAACATTTTGGTCTGAAATGTTAGCTCTCTGCCATAGAAAAGGAGAGCAGGTTCTACAGAATAGCTCAAGAGAACAATGGGAAAGACCTAAAATGTCAAAACAAGATAGTGTTCCTTTCAGAAAAGCTAATCTATGGTTAATAATAGAGCACCAGGAAAGGAAAACTTGTAACAAGCAGAGAAATATTACAGTGTTTCTCTTGTTAAACAGTGAAATATAGTTATTAAATCATTGAAACCTCTGCACTTCTTAAATGTGCAAAAGAAAATTGGTCCCAATGAGATATGATCTTATTTCTGTGTTTCAGAATGGCAAATATGGACAGCAAAATTGAGAACTACAGTATGTTTCAATCAAACTTTGGGGTATAACCGCAATTGTAGTAAATCAATTTCTACCTCCCATAGAGATTTATGCAGAGATGTATAACATGACATATTAATCCCCTCCTGTGTCCCAGAAGGCACAACTTCTGCAATGTGGAAAGTGTTTGAAGCCATATTCGTCCTTCAAAACCTAAAGTGAACAAGTAAGATAATGCGATAAAATGTCAGTGGACCAGAACATGCATGTGTGCGTGCGTAGTATCTTTTATTGGTCCAATTAAGACTATTGTAGCTTCCATAGACTACAGAGGAAAACCATACAGGGTCAGATTCTATCACCCTTACTCAGCCTGCATAGAACTGTGGGCAAGGGAAATTAGGCGTGGCCAGAATTATATTGAGCTTCAGGTATCTTTTACCAGATTGAATAGTTCATTGGGGCAGCTGGTCACAAATTGGAGCAGCCCTCAGAGATTGCTCATGTTCCATTGGTGGCTAATTCAATCCCAGCCAGACCACAGAAGGAAAAGACACAGAGGTAGAGGAGAGTCACATTTTCAAATGTATCAGAAATACATCAATTTCTTTGTCTTGCTTGCATCCTGCAAATTAAAGTCAGAAGAATGCAATCTGAGCAGTTCCCCAATGTAAAAACCCGCAAACCCTCTGAACAAATGTTTTATTGCTTTCCTTAGAAATCAGTTATGAGGGAAGAGAATCGTATATCTACAACCTATGAGGCATGGAGCAGTGTGCCAGCTTTGCTTTTGTGCATCTGCTCAGCAAAGCACAGCCAAGAGATATTAACAGATTTGTTTGAAGACGGTAACACAGTAGTGAAGTAACAATTGTCACGAAATGGTTGCAAAGCTAACCCTCCGGCAGGTGAGTAATTAAGTTTTACAGGCAATATTCAAATAGACAGTATTTCTACATCTTGTTATAGAACAAATTTTAGCTTAATAGGAGTGACAAACCAATTACCCACCCTAGAAATGCAGCAGTTTGAAAACACGCACCACCCTCTCTTCTCCCTCTCTCAGAAATATTTTTTGGGGAAAAAAATCAATTTTCTTTTCCCTACAAATCACCAGCATCCTATAACTTTGAACTCTATGTGGATTTTCTGTCTTGAACCACCAAAAATAAAACAATGTCTACAGCTGTTATTTCCACTCTAATTTTATATAGTGCTACAGCCTTCGGCAGCTTTCCATCTACTAATTCCTTTAACAACAGTTACTTCTTGGTACCACATACTACAGTTCATGGCTTCCTTTTTCTATCAGGTTTTATTGCCCAAGAGGAAACAAAGCATTTATTCCTATCACTGTGGTGAATGTGGGCAGAACAGCTGGAGAAAAATAGTAACCAATGCCAGTAGGCATGATTACCTTTTTTAGCAGCTCTACCACCAGCAGCACTACAGTGTCTTGCCACTTAAAGCATCAGGTGCTGTATTTCAGAAACTCAGACTTCAGTACATTTTTTTTTAAATGTGGGTCTACAATAGTCTTGCTGAAATCAGCAAAAGCCAGGAAACAAAGTTAAGGCCAACATTGTGGATTCAGATGAAGGTGTACCTTTGTTAGAAGATCACACAGAAGGCATATTTTGTGAGTTTAGTACACACCATCTTTGTGCTTGAATTGTCTTAAAGGTCTTCTGTTGCTGTTATTAATTTAACATCCATGCAAATGTCTATGAAGAGTGACTTCTGGCTGGGGAAAAGCTTAAGAGATTTTAGGAACACTGCCAGAGGTAAATTCACTTTTGTGTAACAAGTCAAAACTTCTTAAGAATCACTGAGATTCTGGGTCAAGCATCAGCTGTGAACCTCACAGGCCCCAGACATAAAACAAATCTGGCCACCAGATGAGGAACTGATGAGTGTTTCTTTCACCAATGGGCAGACTACAGCATCAAATCAAACTCTCATACAGCATTGTGCTCAAAAATTTGGGGGTGAGTAATGGGAGCATCCTCCAGGAATTCTGGGAAGTGGAGAAAGGCTCCCATAATATCGCCTCCAACCCTTCCCAACTGCAGGTTGAAATTGCTCAGTACTTCCCACCCTGACCCTCATCTCTTGCTTATTTGGGTCTCATTTTAGTAGCATATGGGAGAGGCCCAGAGAATGAAACAGTTTTCATTCTACAAGCTAGCTCAAGTACAAAATGAAAACAGCATGATGAGTGAAGATACTTTGGATGTTCTTCTTCAATTGTAAAAAATCTAAGATTCTGTGTTAGTAATAGGCTTGAGGGGAAGCCTTCCTTGGAGAAGTGATTTTAGTGCTTGTGAAAGATCCAGATTAAATGTCTTGCAGTGAAAGGTGTGACTCACTAACCAACCTGCTCCCTCATGACTAGGCCCAGCACAGCAGACTCTCCTCATTTGGCACCCACAGCCAACAGTACCATGACTCAGCTCTCCATACAGGTCACTTTAAAGACTCACTCTTTCTAGGCCATCATTGTCCCTTCCAAACTGCTCCACACAATACTAATTCTCAACACATGCCCATCATGGGCTCTCCTCTGAGAAGTGGATTCCCAGACTTCTCTGTAGCAGCCCCAGTAACAGAATGCATAAAACACCAAGACAAATTAATCCAGCCTTCAACCAGCCAAGCTTGGGTTTTTATTCCTGCCAGGCTCTCCTCAGCTCCCTCTTCCTGTTGCAGAACAGATACCTACGGCTACTTCCCTGGAACCTTGCTCATTTCCAGGCCTGCCACCCGGCCTATCCTGTGAACTGTATAACTAGTTTACAGAGAAAAATATTTTAACAGAGACTGGGAAGGGGTGTTTTTGTTTTTAATTTAATTCTGTATTTCATATCGCTCCACATGTAACACTAGGTTGCCCTACTGCTACAAGTCCCTGTTCTACAGATCTTGGCAAGAACAAGAACTTAGATACATTTTAGAAATCTTTCAAAATTACCCAATATACCTTATCTACACACAGAAATGTGGTAAAACCTAGAAATAAAGGCAAGTGAAACAAGGAATAAGTCCCATACTTCATTCAAAATTTGTAGCTCTAAAACAGTTTTTTTAGATTATTGGTCAATTAACATCTCTCCCTCTCTGATCTTTGCACCCCACTGTACTTACTGGTTCCAACATGATATGAGAAATGTCACAATGGGTATGCCAGGTAGGGCAAAAAGTTTTCAGAGAAGTGTGGACTTCTAGAGGTTTTTGTGGTCCAAGGAAAGCTTGAGATTGCCTATCACTGAAAATAATGCAGCTAATGAAATACGCAGCTTCTCTTCTTGTAAGATGTAGGGAATCCTGTTTAGGGCTTTCTATTTTTGAAGAAATATAGTAAAACCTATAAACCTATTCAGAAGAAACAAAAGTGCCTCTATATATTTAGAGGGTTGGAGAGGAGAAATATGTTTAGGCATATTGGGCTTTAATATTAGACCCACTTGAACTGTCTTTTCTCCTGAAGTCATCTTACATGAAACCTTAATATCATCATAGAATTAATATTGTGAGAAAACTCAATTTGACTTTACTGGAGGAAAATAAATTTTAATCAATATAATCCAACTCAACTCTGCAGCTACATGTTTTCATTTCAGAACAAAATGAAAAAGGAATTCTCATGGGTAAAGAATTACTAACATATCTGTAGAGAAGAATCATACAAGATGATTCAATATGAGCAAGATTAACTTTAGCACACCCCTCACATGCTCCTTTTGAAGCTCAACACAAGGCCTTTTCTGGGCAGTATTAAAAATGATTACAGAAGTAGCTCCTTTCTAACAGATGTTGAATTGTGCACGGTACAGTACACAAATGCAAAGGAAAACAGGAGCAAGAAATAGATCCCAGGAGCTGAAAACACTGAGAAAGTAATAGCAAACTAAACTTGCAAATGTATCTGCCTAGCCACACATTCATATTCTTTTTATTTGCTGAGAGAACACCAGGGTGATTGTTCTCTATTTGCAGAAGCGTTGAGGGAGGAGCATTTACTCATGAAGATACTGATATTTCATCTGCCTTACAAGTATTCACACCAGAGGTTCAGACATGCCCACACATACCCAAAAGGGTGGGTAGGTTGGCAAAAATGGGGCAGGGTGTGAGTGCACCGCGTGCAGTGCCTCAGGAGCAAAGCTTGGACCAGATTAATTCAGAGTCCTAATTCGGTCCCAACTTCCCTCTTGCTCTAGGGAAGTGAACACAACCAGCCATTTCTCTGGTATGACCTTATCCTCTGTGTCAATTTAGCTGTGCTGGCCTGCATGCTGGGGAGGCCAGGGACAAGCTGACACCTACCTGAACATGAAGGGGAAGAGCAGCACCAAAAATCCTGTCCTGTTGCAACCCACAATGTGAGTAGTCCTACAAAGAGAAATAAGGAAGCTCTGTATTCCCCTTTCTTCCCCTGCACAGGTTACACAGGCCAGCTCACAACTGAGTGGCAAATATATAAGCTTAGCATCAAAGCAGCAATGGCCTCCAGGGTAAGAGAGAACACAGACCTTTCAGGATGGTTTAGGGCTGTGGCAGCTCATGCATGTTTTCTTAACAGCACCATCACCTCAAGGGAGCAGAGAGATGGAGGACAGTCTTTTCTCCTGTTTCTAAATCTGTAAGGCACCAATTTACTACATTATCTTCCATAATTCCAACAGTTATCGGGAAGTATTAAATTATTCTATACGAGGTGGATTTGTTTCTCAAGACCAGAGTTCTGTTGCAACATCAGAGCTCAGATCTAGCCTCACCGCTATTTTCAGCAGACCTGCAAACCTGTGTGAGCCCATTTCATACCGAACTAGGAAAGGCTCACGTAGCATTTGTGTTGCAGTATTTGAGTAGTTGTGCAGATATACACATATACTAGTTGTGCAGATATACACATATTGCTTTTCAGAGAGGCATCATTAACAGGAAATTAGAGTTGGATTAATAGCTGCGAAATAAATTCTATAAACATTGATTCAAGCAAAACACTGAATTTTCTTCAGTTGTGTTTGTGGCCTGTGTGTGTTCAGTTTCCACAATCATTCTAGAAATATGCCTGCAGAAAAAGAAAATTTTGAGACACTATTAAAGAATATTCATAGAAAGAAAGTGTTTAGCTTATAAACATGAATACTGGCATAGGAAACCTGGTCCTCCAAGTAATACTTTTAGTACAGAGATATACAATCTGACCAGTCTGTCCAAAATTAAGACAGTTGATACTATTTTCATCACAGAAGGGTATTAAAATATTCTTATCCTAAAAGAATGATGCCACATGTCCAACCAAAAAGAAAAAAAAAATCCCTCAGCTAATCTCACAAGAGGGAGATAGGGGCAAGACTCCCAACTCTTTTGTTCTACAGTACAAAGAGCGAGCATATATTTTCTCCTTTCTCATCGCCATCTTTGCTTAGCACTCAATAGTGTGTATTACTCCCACATAACACGCCATAACCCAGACCTCGGAATCCTGACCAAGTTTTGGTGGAAGGAGACATAAGCTATGTAGGTAGAGAAATGCTTTTCTCCCTCCTGTATAAAAGAGTGTTAGCATATCCTGCCAATGAAAAGAAATCCTAAATGGCTTAGAAGTAATTATTCTAATCATTTAATTTACACTTGCTGTTTCTGTTCCTAATTCTGCCTCTTAGTGAAATGATGTTTATCCCGTCTTTATTGTCAGTATGCAAATGTTGTCTCCATTGCCTTGAATAGTAATGCCATTGTTATATCGCAAGATACTGTACATTAAAGTTAAATAGAGGTGTGTGCACTAATGCAAAATATATAAATCTGTGTCATTAACCTATTGTGCTGTTCTACTGGGGCTCTGATACACAATAGACAGATCATATTCCAGCATTGTGATGTTTTCCATCACATCGCAGCAGGGTCCTTCATTCACCTGTTTTTTGTGAAACACACTAAAGAGCCAATTAATCAAGCAGAGGAGGAAGAGTTGAGAGCATATGAACCTGGATTTTGATATTTGGACTCTATGTAGCTTGCACACACACAAAAAAATACAACAACATGAACTGACAGACAGCTACGAAACATGCCCTTTGTCTTCAGCCTAAAATTGTGTGGGTAAAAGTTTAAGGAATAGGCTATCATGAAGATTAAAGTGTACCATTGAGTTACATTAGTGTGTAAGCCATGCGTGCTTAGTAAATAAACCTAGAATTTCATGCCTTCTTGTTATGCAAGAGGAAATTACTAAGTAAACAGTGATTCTCCTCTTTTCCATACCAACACAAAGGAAGAGATACCAGTTCTGTATTATTATGCAGCAGACACATTATGAAACAGATTTTATTTGGATTCAGTATGATAAAGTGCACATTCCTCAAACCTTAATCATAAAAAGTTGTCCATTGGACTATCAAAATCATACAGCTTCAATGAACTTGAAAAAGGAAAAATTCAATCAATTTAAATTATGGAGTTTCATTAGATTTGTTCTTTATTCATGCTTATTAACTTCCAGACAAGTTGTAGCAGATGTGCAGTAAATATCTCTAAATTTGTCTTTAAGATGCACTCTGAATGCTTTAAATAGTCACATCCTTTTTCTGTGGAAATATACACTATGGTCCCTTTCACTTTCTATGAATCTATTACTCTATTCCTATGCACATTGACTTATTTGTATTATGGAAACATCTTGGAGCCCAATGACAGATTGAGATGACTACTCCTTGCCAAGTGATTTGTAGGGAGTAAAGGAGGAACAATAAAATGGGTTAGCAGATGTTAATGGAGAACTGTACGAGGGACAACATGGAAAAAGGTACAGAAGACTTATATGAAAACAAACTCAAGCAAATGTAAGACTCCAAAAGACACATATTTCTTTACAGTCTAGTCAGGCTAAGGAATTCATTACTAACCAAGACAAACAACTCTTTTATGCATCACTGAAGTTTGACACGCCCTCACTTATGCTTAGAATTATCAGTGTATTACAAAGATTTTTATAATAAATGCCATATTTCTGAACAAGGGCAAAGACACATGAGATGAAAAGAAGAAGAGTTTACAAAAACAGTATTTGACACACATGCTATCCTAATGCAGGGGAGAACACTCAGTATGTTCTTGTCAATTTCTTCTGACCCAGACTTAAACAGCAAAAGCATTAGTCAAAACAGAACCTTATCCATCAGCTGTTACAGGGAAAGAAGTTGATAAGAGTTGGACTTGAGAGAAGAACATGCTTGGAAAGATTAACACACTTTATCTAGGGCCACATTCTCTTCCGAGATTTGATCCCTTTGCACTGCCTGAGCGGTGCAAAGGGAGTGTAATGCAGCCATAAATTGCCGGCAAAGAACTCCCCTGACAAAGGGGAATTCTCTGCAGGAGCACTTGCATTGGATCAGGGCCTGCACCTCTGCCTCTTATGTGGCATGTCAGAAAGTGGGTATGGAGGGTATGGCCCAACCTCTGCTCTGCTGCCTACTGTCACTTACTGGCCGACCCCACCCCAGAGTATTTTCAGAGCTGGCCTAGCAAAAAGTTATGCAAAACTATACACCAAAAATTGAGCTCACCAGCAAGTCTTAGGTCTTAGTCATCAGTTCATGCACATCCTAGAAAGCCAGGTAATGGTACTATATTCAGTGTGGGAAAAAAAATGTAAAGCCGTGTGTCCCCTATATACTACAGGCACTAAAGTCCATGGTTCAGATCCTCAGCTGGTATAACTTCAATAGAGCTGTCTCCAGCTGATGATCCAGCCCCCATCATTTCTAACGAAGAGTCCACAGAGTCTTGGGGCTTTGCAGGAGAATGATCTCAAAGTGAAGGAGATGTTATAAACCACTACCCTTTGCACTCTAAGAGGATGGATAAAAACACGGGAAATGACATACCAGATCTGAATAGCAGCGTATCTATTTCAGTATCCTGGTCTATGACAGTGGTCAGTACGAAATACTTCATCGACATTTCTTCCTAACTCCTGGAAGTCAGTACCCAAAAGCATGAGGGTTTATGTCTCTTCTAATTTAATGCAAGTGGGAGTGTCTAAATTGCATTAGACACATATTGGAGTCAGCACAATCTAAGTCCATGTCCACTTATTCCACATCTGGCTGATGACTCAATAAGACCTCATAATCAGCTGTGAGAAATGCAGCAAAATAGTTTTAGCAGCAATTATTAGAGTATTCATTTCTATCCTTATACCCCCTGAGAGGTAGAGGTAGGTAAAAATAATATCCGTGTCTTCCTCAGGTGCCAATCTGTTCTTAAACCAGAAAATAGACGAATAAGAGAAACAAAAAAAAAATCGGAACAAAGCGGTGTGGCAACATCTGTACACTTACAGAACTCTATAAATAGTAAGTCCCAAAAATGGAATAATAAGGAAATGAATGAATGTTAATATTCAACTTTTAATCCCTTGGAATGCATTTAGCCAACTGTTGTGCAGGAACCTGGTTATTATAACTCTATGTGAAGGTAAAGTTTGCTGGGCTATTAACCAAAAGTTTATCTATGTGACAGAATTTGCTATTATATATAGAGAACTTTCCAAAATCACAAATAGCTCTTACATGTAAGAAATGGCTGCTAGCAGATATCCAGTTTATTTCCATGTTTATGCTTCACCAAGGCTCATTTACCCTGAAAACTCTGTTACATGTTACCTGAATCACTGCAGTGCTGCTCAGAGGACTTGCAAATCTGCAGGGTATGGGTGTGTGTGTGGGGGGACAACAGACAGATGGGACAGACGGGGGGGTATTTTTAATATATCATTATTACAATGAGAAAAGAAATGTTAGCCTTTGTTTGTTAAGTACAAGCACATCTATATGCTTTTCAGTGTTATTCCAAGAGATAAAAATCTATATATTAAAAAAATGGCACGCAAGATCATCTATGCTATTTCTATAGTAATTCCTAAACGTACTGTACCCTTTTCAATTTGTTCACCAGTCACACTATACAGGCATCATTTTTCTCTGAACCATTTTCTGGCCTATGAATGTTTGACCAGAAAAATGGCTTAGCCCAAGTGTGGTGTTAGTACAGCTGTAAAAATAAAATAAGCCAAAAAGGGGAAGAGTACAGATTTTACAAGACCCTTTGAAAACTCAGTTAAATTGGCACTGGGAAGGGAAGGGAACTATACTACAGCAGCATAACGGGCACAGCCACCCAGCAGCTATGGCAAGGGAAGCTAGTAGCATTTGCAAAATGTATGGTGGAAGGACAAGGGTGCTTGGTGCCAGCAGTGTACTGGGGGGAGGAGGAGGTCACTCACAGTTGAGCTTACGGATTGAGTATCATCCTGGGCCGAGGCTAAGGGCTGACATGAATTTCCTGAAACCAGCTACCTCAAAGTGGCAGGGAGGGAGCCCCCCCCCCCGGGAGGGAGTGCCCCCTCCCCCCTCGGCTTCCTGCTGAAAGGCTGAAGCTGAAAAGCTGCCTCCAGCCCTGAAGGAGCCAGGGAGGGCAAGGCTGGGGGCTGTCCCCATCCCCTTCCCCCCTCCAACCCTCTAGAGCTGCACACAGGGGACCCAGCCCAGCCCAGCCCCAGCCAGGACTGGGAATTCTCTCACCATTGCAATGTGGTAAGCAAAGGAGAGTGGGAGCCAGGGAGACTCCTCCCAGAGTTGGATGGGGAACAGGCTAACAACTGGCTGGAACCTACTCAGGTGGGCGACCACCCTCCCCAACCCTCATCCCTGGAATGGTCACTGCTGCCCAGCAGGGAAGAGAGAAGAGAGTGGAGGAAGGGGAAAACATTTCCTGAATCCTCAAATGTGACTTTGCATCTTAAAAGAACAAACAAACAAATAAAAGCAGGATAGGCATTTTTCGCCAGTCAGAGCTATCTATATTACCACCACCTCCACTGCAAAACTACAGAACAAAGCTGGCCCTGCAAAGTTCACCTGCCTGAGCAGTGAGCACTCAGAATGGACACTGTGCACTGGGTGAGAGTGATTGAGGGTGGGGGCAGGGAGAGCAGAGCCAAGCCTGCATTTGCACCCCCCAAGCCTCCACACCACTCCACCCTGCAGATACAGGCCCCCCTCCCCAGGGCAGCAGAGGGACAATGCCAGGACTCCTACACTGCACGGACGGGGGCAGGCAGGTGCAAATGCAGTCTTGGTCCCTGGCACTAGAAACCCTCCGTATGCCACTGCTTGATGAGTTTTTAACACGCAAGCAATAGAATGGAATGCACCTATAGGGCAGAGGTGTGACGTGATCCCCCAACTTGCATGTTGCATTTGTGGCCCTCGAGTGGCCTTAGAAAATGCAATTTGGCCCTTGGCCGAAAAGGGTTGTACACCCCTGCTATAGGGACTGATGAAAGTCAACTTTGAACCAGGCAATACACTATACTATAGTCAAGTGAATTGCCAACCCATCAGAGTAGTATAGCTGATTAAAAAAAAAAAAAAATCTAATAGCAAGGGATGTGATAACTGCTTTGAATCCATAATACATTCACCTCAATGCACAACTGTGCATTCATTTTATACTTTTAGGCACAGAGATAAAGAGTGAGCATTTTTCTTCCTTTAATTTCATAACAGAAAAAGAGGGAACAAAAAGGCTAACAAGTGACAGAGCAAGGATTCTCCACTGGAATAGTCTGAACACCACAGGAAGCATTTAAAGGTATTGGGGCTTGCTAAATGATACAATGTCTTTCCCTCTGATTTTCAATGCAAATAGAGCTAGCTTTCCTATGGTGTTTAAGTTATAATCCATGTGAATATTCATACAGATTTCTTGCATTTTCAACCTGCAGCTGTTCAACTATCACTGAGAAATTCTAACAATGGAAGAGCACATACAAATACACCCCAGTTTTCTAAACTCCATTTTCCTGTGTTATCTGAAATGTATCTAAAATTTGAATCCAAAATGAAATTCACTTTTGAAGACTCCCAGTTGCTTACAAGTTATTGATATCCCTTTATAAAAATCAAATTTTATCTATAAACAGGGCATAAGCCTGATTCAAATCTCCAGAACCAAAAAAAGCACACTTTGGGAACACTTAGGTCTGAATTCAAGACAGGATCCTAAATCATTCAGATTACTGATGGGTACAAAGTGATTCAGATATTTTTAGTGTTTGCAAGAGTGGAGTCCTAGAAAACTGACAAATCCAGATCAGAATATTGTAGTTTGGGCCAACCATTAAATTTAGCCTGTTTTTGTTATTTGAATTGTGGTATCTAAGAGTCAGAGTCATTGATCATGTCCCCATTGTGCGAGACACTGTACAAACACAAAAAGTCAATCCATTCACCAAAAAGGTTACTTCTGTTTTATACAAATATACTCTCACGGCCAAGTTACATACATCGTTTGGGTTTGAATATTTTACAACTGACATAGGCCAAATCCGAGTGTGGCTAGCATCTTTCTGGTAATTGAGTAATTTAGTAGTGTATGGTATTTTAAATGTGTTGTTTTTCCTTTGTAAGAATGTAATTTTATATATATATATCTCAGAGTTTAATTCTATATACTCCATACCCACATATTTACATAAAGCGAGAAGGTTGTGCCATTGGCCAGATTATGGATTAGAGAATGGAGACATTTTGCAACAAGGTTTGTTTTAACAGAGTAGAGCTAAAAAGACATTGCAAAAACATATATAGCAGAGTAGTTTCTATTAAAGAGTCTGACACTCCTCCTAAAATAAAATAAGTGTTAAAAATACACAACAGATACTGATATTTGGCCTTCAGAGGAAACTACAGTAATATATAAAGGATGACAGAGCAATCTGCCTGAGGAATAGAGTGACCTAAAGGTCAATGAAAAGGTTAACTCAGCAATCTAGCCTGACTGTATCATCCCCCTTCCCTTCTGCAGAAAGATTTAGCAAGGAACCCAAGGGCCAGCTAGAGAAGGAGCCATGGAATCATCCCCCATCAAATTCTACCCCTTAGGCTACAGAAATAAACACTCTTACCTTACAGAAGTAAAATTCCAAAAAGCAAGCCACTGCCAGTGTAATGGGTTCCTCTGGGATGGAGCCACTGTTTACTCATGCTCGGAGAGACCATCTTGGAATCCTGTGAGCAAACCTGGGAATGCAACTGACCTAGAGCTTCACACTGCAATATTGTAGATCCCCTTTGAAGTGAATGGGACACTGCAAATGCCAGTTTATGTTTCTTTTATTTTTCCTCTTCTCCTTACTCCCTTCTTGTCTCATTACAGATGATAGTCCTGTTACGCTCTTGCTTCTTCTGGCAGGAGGAGGTTGATCCTGTTTATTAGGAGTCCAGTGGTGGAAGGCAGGTTCTTCCACCCATGATCACAGAAGAGCTCAAATATTTTTTGCTAAAACCAGTGGAAATGAAATAGTTTATCACTATTTATCACTAATAGCATCCTTTTGTGTCAGTGTTAGCATCCTTTTGATGTGAATGACCTAATGCACACCTTTCTTAAGATACAATCAAAAAAACTCAGCATCCCTTTAATTTGGAAGGCCATATTTGTTAGAATAAGTGCCAGAAACTTAATTAGATCAAGTGTAAATTTTGTAGAAACTTATGAGATAGTCAAAGTAGTGCTCTTCTGACATAACTAGATTAGTTATTTGGTCACAGTGATTTAAAAAAGGGAAGGCAAAAAAATCAGTGGAAAAATCCAAAAGTGGAGAGTGCTCATTCACTGGAGAAACATAATGCATGAAATTGACTCCAAAAGCCAGCCTGCAGCTCTGCAAAACTATCTTAGACCTGGAGTTAGCCCACTTTGAAAGTACTCTGAGTCCTAGCTGAAGATTTTACTGTGTGTTCCTACAGAAGCCCTCTCCACAGAACAGCAGTAAATCAGAGGGAGCTGTCTCTACTCCCAGAGTCTTGATTAGGGAGGGGAGTAGAAGTGCAATGAGCAAACAAATGATCTCCCCATGTGTTCTCAGAGATCTGTTTAGCACAGAAATCTGCCCCTGCTGCCAGTTCCCCTGCAACTGGAGAACGAATTGAGTTGGTACAGCTGCTGCTGAGCTGGGCTGGAGTGCTGGCCAGGCACTTTAACTGCAAAGCTCTTGGTGGTCTGCACCACTTATAAGACTCAGCCAGGAAGAAAGGAGACTCCTGGCAGGTGATGAAAGGAGTGCTGTTGAATGAGCATGGGGGTTGTTTGTTTGCTGACTATGCTAATGGGGTTTTGTTGATGAAGGCTCTGGAGTGATTCCAGGGGAAATTTTGCCCTCCCACAAGCTGTGGGATGGGTCTCTACCCCAAGGCTAGAGGTTGCAGTTGGGAGTGATTACCAGTAGGGGTGCCCCCCATCACACTAGCAATGTGTCACAATGCCCAGCCAAAACAGTGGGGGGCAACCTGCCTTTCCTGTTGAACAAGCATATTCAGGTCACAGATTTCTCTAGTACTTTCCAGAGTTCTGCTACAGATTGTATGTCATTTTGCCATAGCTAACATCTGGCAGCTTCCAAGAAAAGGTCAAATGATTCTTCTGCCATGAACTAATTTTTACTCACGCTGGCAGTTTATTTCCAGGGATGTTTGACTTCTGCTCTGAGCTGTTTGGATAAAGTTTCCCTTTTTGCAGCCTGCCAGGGAGCACGGCCAGCTGCTTTTTTCTAGGCAGCAGCAGGTGCCAAAGACTCTTCTTCATCTATGTCTCTACTCATAGACCAGGCTGGAAGAGTTGCCAGTCGCCTTCTACGTCAGTGAAAGGGTAGTTGGACTCCACTTAAACTGGAAGTTCTTGCTGCTACTATTCCCCATCAGTGCAGACGCGGTTGCCCTGCCCGTACCAAGACTGACCTGCACTGCAAATGTATTTTAATAGGAGTTATTTATGTTTGGCCTTCTCAGTGTGCAAACATACATGCATGGAAACACTCAGTGTTACATGGCCCTACATGTGAAAGCAATTTCATTAACAGAGCCAAAGGATGCTGGAAAGCATGCTAGCTGTCATTAGCCTCGAGGGCTATGTCTACACTTACTAAAGTTAGTTCGAACTAACTCATTCAAACTAATTTTAGTTAGTTTGAATTAACTTAATTGGAACTAGCAAAATTTAGTTCGAATTAAGCCAGTGCCATTCATGGCACTGGCTTAATTCGAATTAGCGAATTACATTGAGTTAAATGGGCCGGTTAGTTCAAACTAAGCAATTAGTTTGAACTAACATGGCCACATTGGTGAATTCCAACTAACTAGTTCGAATTAACCCTTAGTTCGAATAGCATATTCACATTTATTAGTTCGAATTAAGGAAGCCCTTAATTCGAACTAATGAAAGCCTAGTGTAGCCATGGCTTAAGTTAGTTCGAATTAAGCTTCCTTAATTCGAACTAACTTGCCAGTGTAGACATAGCCCTGAGCCAATAGGACAGGTGGGAAGTAGTGGAACAGAGTCACAGCCAGTAGGTTAACAAGTCAAAATATCAGGCAGCTATACTCAACAACTTCCCACCCTGCCCTGTTCTGTTCAGTATCTTTTTTTATTGAGAAGCTTATGGGACAAGAAACAATAGCAATGAAAGTGCTCCTCTCACACTCTACACACACAAGAAGAAGAAAGATACAAGAGCAGAAGGCAAAAAAATAAATTTGTTAAAAGGTGTAATAGCTTCCAATTTCTAGATCTCGGAAATCAAAATAATCTAAATTTTAACACCAATTGCTCATAAACCTAATGAAATTTTGAAAGGATAGTAATACTGACAGAGGAACGTGAATATAAAAAAAGACAAATGAAGAATCAAGGCTTGTGTTTACTCATCCTATTTGGATTGTAATCTGCTTCCACTAAATGAACATTTTCTTTGTACCAATTGTTCTGATTAAGTAATGTAATTGTTATATAAAAATAAAAACTAATTTTGTTTACAACAAAAACCTTGTCAGCATTAGAGAGTTTCTGGTGAAATAGTTAAGAAGTGATGTCTCAGAGACAACAAATTCCTGTAATTTGTCTTGCAAGCACAAAAAAGTTGGTCCATAAGTAAGAGAAATCCAAACTCTCCCAGACATTTCAGAGAGACCTAAAATGTTCATTTTCCCCACAGGAGAAAAAAGAGAAATTATCTGTTTTCAGCATAATTTTTCAACAGTTTTTTCAGTCTTCCATACAATTTTTATTAGACATTTCCATTTAACCAGCAGAGGTTTTCTGTTTTCAGTTACTAAACATCTAGAAAATTTCATTGAAAATGGATATTTCCTGTGGAAATTTCTATTTTGCGTAAAGGTAATTTTTCATGAAAAAGCATTTTGAATTAGAAAAAAAAAATGTTAACCAGTTCTTCTCCCAGAGACTTTCCGAAATGTGCATCATTCTCAGGACCTCACAGTTTCATCCTCTGAACTTAATTTTCAAAAATTCTGACCAATTAACTTAACTTAACTTAACCCATTCTAACCCATTAACTTAAACATGAATTACACAAGTCAGCATCCCTGAAAATCAGGCCACCAGTGGTTAGCCCTAGATGGGCTGGTTTGGGCTTATACTGGTTTGTAAGACTTAGAGAAGAGGAGAGGTCTAAAGGAAAAACTGAAGGTGCCAAAGACAAATCTAACCCCCACAGGCTTTTTAATTAGCTGCTTAATTCAGGGATTTGTCTTTATATAGATATTTTTGCAACGGTATGCAGGGATATGGAGTGCTGGCATCTTTTTTGCCTGTCCCACTGCCCAGCTGGGAAGGAGGGGTCAGCAGGGAAAAGGAGTGTGGGGCACCTGTCCGTTTCTAGCCCCTCTGTCCAGCTGTGGGGGCAGGGTCAGCAAGGGAAAGGAGTGCGCCGCTGGAAGAAGAGGGGTGAGAGAGGCATTTTTCAAATTTGCTATCAAGATACGAGTACCGGCACCGTTTGTTATCCAAAAAAAGCATTGTGTATATCTATATCTATCTATCTATATTTTACCTTTGTATAGTCTTAAATCTTTAATTCTGCACTAAACCCACATTATTCGTTTAACCTGCAACATTTTTAATAACCATGTCTGAGTGCCTGCAAGTGTTAAAAACTGCGTTCAGAATACTGAAATGCTTCAAGCGTTTTTTGTTCTTTCGGTCATTCAGAAGTAGCACTTCTTGTTTTTTCAGAAAGGTCTTATAACAGCCGAAGCTTTTCTGAAAGCGTTGGGTTTTTGTTTAATTCCTCTACCTACGGACACGCTGACACAATTAGTTTTATATTCAATAAAAACTTTTAGCTCAGCAAGAAGCACTTCAATGATATTCAAAGAAATCAGTCAAATTTCTTGGAAGAAGGTCTTCTTTCTAAGTGGATCCTACATGGAGGTTAAATTTATCCTACAAGAATAAATACTCAATAATAGTTAGCAATTTAGCAAACTAACCCACTGGTAGCAACATGGTGGAATATCACCTGCTAGGCTGCAAGTATGCTTGAAATATAAAGCTGTCAAGTTATGATGAGAATCTCCAGAGGCTCAGAAGTTCATTTGGGTAAGCACCCACAAATGTTGATGCCTCTTTTAAACTTATCTGAATGACCTGCACCTGCACATTTGGGGTAGAAATCTCTTGGGAAAATGCTCTTGCGAAAGATTTTTATGAGCATTTTGTTGTATAGGTGGGTTATAATCAGATAATCAGTAGGCAGCATACTCGGTACTCCATAGTGAACCTTTATTGAAGAGAAACTGAAAAACCAGATAGACAGGTTTTCCTAGCACTAAAACAGCCCTCCCATCTATCAGGATGGCAACCCCAATGACCTAAGGTAACCCAAAACACCACATGTCTCTAGTCAAATCAAAAATAGCATGAGGACAGACTTTTCAGTAGAATTTTAACATCAGTTATTGTCTCACTTTCCCTTGCTGCTCAAAAACGTCCTGATCTTTGAGAGGGAAAGAAGAATGGGGAGGAAGGATGGTATAGTGTTAGGGAGCTGGCCTTGAGCTTGGAAATTCAGTTCCCTGCTCCACCTTAGACATTGTATGACCTTGAGCAAGTCACATGGCACTTTTGAAAACTGTATCTGGAGTGACATGGGTACCTAACTCTCATAGACTTAAATGGAAGTTAGGCACATAACTCATTTAGAGGCTTTCAAAAAACCCATCCTAAGTGTCTCAGTCCTTCAGTTTCCTATCTATAAAATAAAATAGTACCACCTTATCTCATAGGGGTGTTATGACACTAAATTCACCAAAGATTGTAAGGTGCTTCTCAGACCAGGGATATGGAGCCATATAAGTACTACCAGCATCTAGATGAGGTAAGAAGAGCTAACAACTTAAAACATTACATAATAAAACATTGCATAATCATCCTGGAAAACATTGTATTCCAGGGATGTGGAACAGTATGTTATGTATGTGTAACTGTATCTATGTATCTTAACTAAACAAGGAGTCACCTTTTGTCTACACATGCTTCAACTTTGTTAATGTCATCTTCTTGACAGGCAAATGTGCCTGATTGATTCATAGCCCTGAAAACTGAAATAGTCAGTGTATTAACAGGACAGATAGAGAATGGTAACTACAGAAGGCTTTGTACATCCTGCCAAAATACCCTGCCTTTGCCCTGAAGTAACCCCTACCAAAGGCAACAAGAATGTGGAGATTCCCTACTCTCTTCTGTTCTTAGACTGTCAAAGTAATGTGCCAGTTTAATGCCAGCTTCAGTAGTTTTGGGGATGTGGACCCCTGTTCCGCTGGAGCTAGCTTTATATAGATTTTTTATATGATAGGATCAAATTTAGTCTTTGAGCCAGCACAGTTCCAGGCAAGTCAGTTGTGCTCCAACAGGGCTGAATTTCATTCATAATCCCATTCCCTTTGTAGTGTTAACTTCATGGTAAAATTATCTAGACTAGTTTAATGCAGTTTTTTCTGGAGAGCTGGGTTCAAATCTCATTAGGTCACAAATGAAAAAGAGTTGATGGTTTACATCTTATCTTCCAATTATGCACATTGTAAAGCTATTGCATAATTTGGTCTGGTTGATAAATTAGGTTCAAAGACTCAAATAGCAAGCAAATTCCAAAAATAATCACAAGAATTTTTTCTGTGCTGGGTTGTAGGTTGTAACAAAATCTTATTTGTACAAATACTAAACCCACTATTTTTTTTGGTTATAAAATGTTGAAATAATTTTAGAGCTTAAGTGTATGTTAGTTTCAATCTCTGTAGGTCATATGAAAATAATCTGGTTAGTTTCATTTTAGTCCCTTTCTCAAAACTGTACTGTACAGTATGATCATAATGTCTTTGAAATCAAGTGAAGTTTTTTTATTTAGGCTTTTTAAAATTTATATAGGCTTTTGATAAGGCCCTAAAATTGTTCCTTTCCAGTGGCTGTTATGAGTAAAAAAAACTAACCTATTTTTTTTTTCAATTTAAAAAGTTATATTGTGGTACCAAATCCAAGATTAAAGGTAACCAGCTAATTTTTGAACCATAATACCAGTCATCAAAGTCCATTAACCTCACTAACTATAAACCAATCCCTCAGGTTGAAAAATACAGCAATAACCCCCAAAATAAATCATAATCAGACTACTTCAGAGCAGTTGAAAGTCTGTGTGAAGGAAAAAGGTGGAAAAAATCCAGGAATGATATCATGGATCTACTATAGAGTACTAAATCAGGAGGAGAAGATGGATGAAGTATTTCTACAACAAAAAAAACTACACAAAACACAACACCTGTTAATAATGAGGAACTTTAACTACATAGATATCTATTGGAAAAGTAGTACAGCAAAACACAAAATGTTTAATAAATTCTTGGAATATACTGTGGTCAACTTTATGTTTCAGAACTTGAAGGAAGTAACCAGCAGGAAAACCATTTTATATTTGATACAGGCTTACAAATCTGAAGGTGGAAGGCAATTTGGGTGAAAGTTAATTTGAACCGATAGATTTCATGATTCAAAGGAAAGGAAGGAGTGAGAACAGCAGAATAGGGACAATAGACTTCAAAAAAGCAACCTTAAGCTCCCATAGCAAGAAAATCTAAGGGAAAAGGGAGTTCAGAAGAGTTGGCAGTTTCTCAAGGAAACTGTTAAAGACACAACAGCAAACTATGCCACCGAGGAAGAAGAACCAAAAGAGGTCAATGTGATTCTATCAGGAGCATTTTAATGACCTTAAAATCAGAAATGGCCCCTATAAAAAGTGGAAACAGGGACAAATTGCTAAGGAGGAGTACAAAAGAATAGCGCAAATATGTAGGGAAAAAATCAGAAGAGCTAATGATGGACGGTGTCAGGAAGGCTGAGGTGCTTAATGTCTGTTTTGCTTCAGTCTTCATTAAAAAAGGTAAACTGTGACCAGACACTTTAGTACATTTAATATCAACAATGGGGCAAAGAACACAAGCCAGAACAGGAAAAGAACAGGTTACAGAATATTTAGCTAAGTTAGATATATACAAGTTGGCAGGACCTGATGAAGTTCATCCAAAGGTATGTAAATGTAACCCTTCTGCTAACCAAAGCTATCAACCAACCAATAGCAAAGGGCCAGGTTCTATATGTAGGCGTTCCTGTCAATGATACAACACCAAATTGGCTCGAGCCCCCACCCAATCTCCTGGGAAATCAAGAACTATCCCTTGGGCGCACTAAAAGGCAATTCTTCTCCATTCACAAGCACAGAGTCTGAGTGCAGAACATAAACCTTTAAATAAAAGGAAGGAAATATCAAAACAGAGCTGGTTTGAGAAAACAATGCAATGCAGAATTCATAAACACAGCGAGCGGACTCCACCCCACCCCAGAGTACATGGGGCGTGTCTTTCACTTCTCCCAACTTGCTTTCCGCTCAGCCAGTCCCCTTCTGCAGGCTCTTGCTGACATGGACTTCAGCAGCCCTACTCTGCTGCTGCCTCCTGCCACCTCTGGCCCTCAGTGAGCCCCCATTGGCTGGTTCCCACTGTCTGCTGGCGCTGTCCACTTGTGGCTCCCATTGTCTGCGGGAGCCAACCACTTGTGGCTGCCGCCATCTTCTGGCTCCTGTCATGTGCTGGCACCAACTGCTTCTAGATCCCCTCTGCTGTCAGGTAAGGTTTTCCAGTTTCTCTAGCTCTTAGAGATTTCAGCTTATGCAAACACCTTTCGGCTGACACAGAAGCAATGCCCTGCTTCAAACAGAAGTCTCCAGAAGGAGCCATTAGCTCTATTTTTTACCAATGGGAGGAAAGTGTTAACCCATGCCTGAGGCTAACCCTTTGTCAGCACTAGTGTGGCCTCAGCAGGGAATTTAGAACAGGGAATTTAGCTAACAAAGAAGTGTCAAGCTTGAGATTGCATCTTCATTTTTCTTTTCTATGTAATTCCTGCGGTTGCTTTTCTTTACTACTTCATCTCTGAATCTATGATTTTTCTATTAAATAAACTTTTTGTTTCTCTTTACCTCAAACAGATCTCTGTGGTGCAAATCGTGTGGAGAGTGTGTGACAAAGAGAACTGATAATTGGGGATAGATTTCACACCTCCAGCAGTGATGGATCAAGAACTTGGGGAAATGGATTTGGGGGCACTTGAGCAGAGAGGGATTGCTGAGGTCACCCTAAAAGAAGTAACTAGATTGGTGGAAGACAGGGTGGGATCATATGCATGTAGGCTGATTACTGGTGTCAGAGTGCTGAACCATACCCTCATAGCATTAAGACACCAAAAGTTGCAAGGCAGGTGGTGACAGAACCTCTTTAGTGGTCTGAGTGATCTCCAAAATGCTAATGACATATCTAAACTCAGTAACATTTTTGCCACAGTTCCACACGATCATCCTCATAAGCAAACTAGGGAAATGTGGTATAGATAAAATTGCTATAGGGTGGGTGCGCAACTGACTGAAAGACTGTATTGAAAGAATTCTTATTAGGGGTTCATTGTCAAACCCAAATTTGTTCCATCTCTGCAGACGATGAGAAACCAATTAATATCTTTGTGTCCCAGTTTAATCATCTACTAGATTATTTATATTCTTGTAGTGCTTTGTAAATATACAATATGGCAAGTGCTAGGTATTAATACTAGGTCACTTACAATTATTGCTTGATTACTGCATAGAATTATATGATTAAAGGCCCGATCCAAAACTCACTGAAAGAAATGGGATTCTCTGTTGTGCTAAGTCTCCATTGGGGACTGTCTAGCCAATGGATAGCCAAGAGGTAGCTGGGCAAGATCTAGACTACGTTACTGCTTTGAGACTAAAAATTCCATGGTACTTTTCACAAGCCTAATGTTTAATTCCCATTGTAGAATCAAATGGCTGCAACACATCTCCTTCAGTTTTCTGTCAAGCGGTGATGCGAGCTCTTGAAGCAGTTCCATTGTTGGATTTAGAGATTTGTATACTGCTTTATAACCAAATTCAGGGTCATTAAGAACAGAGCTATGCACTGAGTTCAATCATTATTAGTTATTATCCGTATCATTGAGGCACTCTGTGAAAATAGGAGAGCAATATCTTTTTTAAATCTGTAGTTTAGGAATCTGTAGACTAGGGGTCTCAAACATGCATCCCACAGGCCAAATGTGGCCCATGAACCTCTTCCATCCGGCCTGGGACTGCGTTCTGTAGGACCACACTCTCTCCTTAACAGAGAGCATGTGTTCTCACATACCCAGTGCTTTGAAGTGCCACGAAAGTGTCAGTTCTTGTGACATCATGGAGCTCTGAGTATGCAAGACTGCGCCCTGCAAGACGACACTCTCCCCCTAACGTTGAGATAGATAGAGAGAGAGAGAGAGAGAGAGAGAGAGAGAGAGAGAGAGAGGTATTGCAGAGCGCAGTTTCACATACACAGCACTCTGTGATGCCACAAGAGTGCGGTAGTATTTCAATTTATGGAGTGTACAGCCCACTTGAAGTACATTGAAGTCAAATCTGGCCCACCATAGCAAATGAGTTTGATACCCCTGCTACAGACAGACATTGAAAAGTTGGAGTCCATTTGAATTGTCTATACTCAACCAAATATTTCTGAGTTTACCGATTAGCCATATGAAATTAAAGGACTAAGCTGTAGATCTGAAGTCTCAGCTCATTCTAGGATTTTATATTAAAAATTTAAATGTTTTTTATTCTCCCCACTTCTAATGTGATTTAATAGTAATGAATGCTAATGCAATATCAGTTCCTGATGGGAAATCTTTTTTTATGACACAGAGCACTTTAAAGGTTTTCTTTTTTCCCCTTTCACCAAGTGTAATGGTATTTTAATCATGTAGCTTTAAATGCTCGAGGACTTAATGAGGAATTTGATAGACTAATTGAATGAGATGCAGCCAAATATAAAAACTTAAATACATGCTTCATACACTTTATGATTCCTGACAAAGGTGCCTGAACAAAATGTGTATGTTGTTCTCCAAATTGAGGTAGGCTTCTTTGTCATTGGGTTGCCAAGTAAAGATTTTTTCATTTTCTACAATCCAGGTGGGGACAAAGAAAGGAAGGAAGGTATCATTCAATTTAAAATCATAATGCAACCATCTCCTTCTGAATATTATTCTACAGAGGCAATATATTACACACATTTTGGGGATTTGTTCTGCAATTGAATGCTAATGAACATAGGCTATGTCTACACTTGTTAATTTAAGTCGACTTTAACTAAGTCGACTTAGTGTGTCTACACTTAAAATTAAAGTCGACTTAAAGAGGAATTTACAAAGTCGACCTAGAGCGTCCACACTGGATGCTCTAGGTTGACTTTGTGGGGCTAGGGAGAACTTGGGCAGGTCCATGGTGGCAGGGGGGGCACCCCTTGTGTGCGATGCGGCAAAGGGGGACAGGGACCCTGGCAGAGCATGTGGGCAGGGTGTGACACTGTCTGGATTTAGGGAAGCTTTTATGATATTATTTTCTATCCATATATCCTAAATGCTATAATCCATAGGAACTATGTCATATTTGATATCAATAGAAATGTAGTAATTTGCTGGGAAAGATTACATAGTTTATGTCTAGGAATTCTATTTCAATTAGAAGTTAGTTTAGTTAGGAATTTGGTGTTATATCTATACTTTAACTTATATGAATCTGTGTAAATACCTGAGAGAGGCGGGTGTGTAAAACCATTGTGTCCTTAATGTTTAGGAATTTTCCAGGTACAATGGTCCCAGGGAGTAACCTGATGAGCCATTAAGGACATAAGGAATATAACCATTGAGCAATGAATTCCAGTCTTTTGGCGGCAGCAGCAGCAGGGTGCCGCGACCCAGTGCCTGAGGGTCTGTGACCCTAACTTTGAAAACCATTTATGCAGAGGACAAAATGCAGTGTGTACAAAATGAAGTGGGTAGACAGATGTTCAAGACTGTTCCACCGCCGTCTTTTTCCTGGTTCTTTGGCATTTCCCCAGTTCTACTTTTCAACTGCCTGCGGCTCAGTAAATTCATTAACTAATTCCTTGAAACCTCAGGATGCAACTCATCCACGTCTGCTGAGTGAATTGATTTTCAAATTTTACTAAATGAATGGCTTTCCTAATGATGATCTATTACCTAACCATTAATTCAAACCTTTCTTCCATTGTTAAATTATAATTTTAGCAACTTATTCCATTTTTATTTTAAATCATTCCACTGAAATCTGCATACTGACACACTTGCTTAAACAGAATTTAGTTACTGTAGACAAGCAGAAAATGGGCCTTAGAACTGTTTGTTGAAGTCTGTTAAGTGTTTATTGGAAATGGTATTTAGTGAGTAAAACATGATTAGCACATTTACTTCTCTTGGTTCCATATTGCTCCTGCTGCCACCATCACTGCAGCCGCAACCTTCTCTTTATCCCTTATGGGTAAACATGATTTAGCTATCTGGCCAAATGGAGCTCCACCACTTCCAGGTTAAAAAAAATTCTCTAATTAAAGTGGTCTGACCAGAAGAGTTCAATGAAAGTAAGCCATTTCCTGACTGATTTCCATCTTCTTTGGCTCTCCCCCTGATTATAACAAGATTCCAATTGTCTGCAGTGACAAACGTGCAAAAGGGGACTTTGCATTTCCCATTAATAGAAGTCTCAATCCATGGCCATTGAAAGGAAGACTGCCCTAGGTTTTCTGCAAGCTTTGTTACTAGGCCCACCATATCACTTCTCATCTCAGGTTTTTTAACTCTCTTTCTAAAACTTTTCCATTGCTCACAGATTCTTTCATAGATCATGGAAAAATCCACCTGGAACTATTGTTTCCTCCCTGTGCCTCCCTGGTAGGAAGGGAAAAAAGGTTTATAAACAAGACTATCTTTCCTATCATGCTTTGTGGCATGCCTCCTTTCAAGCCACCATGCCCTCTTTCAAACTGCAAACTCCAGAGTGCTTTGTGCTCAAGGTAAGAGTTGTACAGTACAGAAGTTCCAAAGGGAGTAGCTGTGTTAGTCTTGTTCAGCAAAACAGACAAGGAGTCTTGTAGTACAATAAAAGTCCTGTGGCAAATTAAAGACTAACACATTTCTTCAGGCATAAGCTTTTGGGCATAAGATGCAACTGACAAAGTGGGTTGCAGCCCATGAAAGCTTATGCCCAAAGAAATTTGTTAGTCTTTAATTCGTTAGTCTAAAATGTGTTAGTTTCTAAGGTGCCACGGAACTTTTGTTGTTTTTGCTATATACAGACTAACACGGCTGCCCCTCTGGAAGGAGTCTTGTGGCACTTTTAAAAACAAACACATTTATTTATTGCATGAGCTTTCGTGAGAGAAATCTGACAAAGTGAGATTTCTCCCATGAAAGCTCCTGTGATAAATAAATTAGTTAGTCTTTAAAAGTGCCACAAGACTCCTTGTTTATAGTACAAAAGATCTCCTTTAAAGGGGCCCAATACACCAAAGGAAAGCAAGCAAAAAATCTTGCTCATTTTCATTAATTTGGCATTGTATTATTGTGAACCATGCACTACCAATTACCCATTTTCAATTAGAGTTAGAGAACCTTCTCTCCCACTCATAGCATTACCACTAACTTTTCACTGGAAGTTTGGATCCCGACATCTCTATATTGCAGAGGTGTTCACAAACTGAGGGAGTTGGTTCAATGCATGAAAAAATTAGAGGCCAGAGGCAATGCTGAACTTCAGACACTGGCTTTATTTCTAATTTAGAATAAACAATATCAGGCCCAATTCTGGTCTCACGTTGGTGTGTAAATCAGTATCTGAACTGGAAACTTGAATCAAAGCTCTCCTGAATGCTGTGAATATTTGAATGAGTAGAAAAGTTTTATGGCTCAGTTCTATCTCAGTAAAGGATTGTTTATGTCCCATGATTATATATATATATTGAAAGGATAACCACAAGGAAAATATTCTAGAAGGGTTCTAGAGATGGGGAAATAATGTGTTTGAGACAAGCTGCTGTTAAATGAGAAGAATGTACATTATTAAGATGCAGAGGCAGGTATCATGACAAGCTTGCCCAACTCATCAACATGACTGAAAGTCTCATTTCCAATGACATCACCAAAGCTGCTCTCATATTAACAGAAGAATCATTTGTTCCACTGGCCAGATTCTGCCCTCAAAAATACACATGCAATTCCCACTGATTTTAAGAAAGTGCTGAATTTGGCCAATTGTATTCAGAATGTATAGACTAAATAAAATGTAAATGGAAGTTGCTCCTGCATGTTATGAATTACAACAGCTCACCTGAATTTGTATTATGTCTGAAAGAACTTCAAATCAGAGGGTAGTGTTTATTATGTCTGAAAGAACTTCAAATCAGAGGGTAGTGTTTCTTGCTTCACCTCAGAAAAACAGTCTTGAACATTTAGAGTGATCTCACACTACTTTTGGAGGAACAATTGGAGCTGGATGAGAAGTAAGTAATATATTATGCTTTACCATTCTATGTTTTTTGAAGTACATGTTGCATCACCATTATAAACCAGTTAAATATCAATGTGATGGAAAAAATAAAGCTAAAGGAGAGATGTACGCTGACCAAAGCAAGCATTCCAGCCTCAACTTACTCTTTGTTGTGCAGAGACCTAGGAACTAATTTGATATGCTGGATTGCCCACTTTTCTGAGATTCAAAAATATTAACCACAGGGGATGAGTTAAGGAAAGAGGATCAGATTGTGTCTCAGTGTTTAAACAGAAATCCCAATGGATGCCACAACATGGCCCAGAACTTCCCTGATTATATCTTAAATTATACTGTCATTTTTATCCCTTGCTTCTGGCACCTACAAAAGCCCTCCACCATCAGTGGAAATAGATTTTGCCTTTGTACATCATCCCATAGGTTATTATTATTATTACTGATACTCACTGTAAAATGCAAATCACAGTGCTCAGGTGTGGAAGTGCTTTTCATCTTTCTAGATCTAAATTCTGATGCCTTCCTTACAGGGAAAATGCTCTCTCTCTCTCTCTCTCTCTCTCTCAATTAGGCAGAAATAGGTAACTGTGAGAGCCAGATGACTCCAGTTGTTACCAGATAATCACATTCCTGAGAAATTAAACACACTTGGTTATGCTTTGTACCTTAAAATGCTCCAGGGTTTGATTATTTTATGATAATCATAATCCTTGTCATGCCTTATTACAGAAATAGTCATCTCATCAGACAGTCTGTGAAACTAGAGGGAACGTGACCTATAAAGTTTATCTAGTACAGCAGTTTTCTTCAGTGGTGATTTTGCTGCCAACATTGTATTAATCTTTGTCTATTTTTGAGCAAAGCACAGAAAACATGTTTTCATGGAGAAGGAAAAACAAATGTTAATGAAGCAAACACACAAGCTTGTTTTAGGGCTGTAAGATTTCAGGACAGCACAGAAAACATCTGTAGAGTCAGTCCATTAGATCACCCGCAGCCCATTGTTTACTGTTAATCAAAGGCCATCTTTTGGGCTTACTTTCATTTAAGTTTGTGCTTGTATATATTCTTTAGGAAAACAAAGAGGAAATATTTTGTCGTTTTTGTCATGTTAGTATATTTGCATATAATTCTGAATGAACAGGAGCATCCTCGGGTGATTTAACAAACTGTATTCCTGAGAATAATACAACAGGATTAAGCATTATGAAGATGCAAACATTAGAATGTTACAAATATGGCAAAATCCTAATCTCCACCTTTTTCCTGTCCAATGATAGCACTTTCTTGCCATATTCATTTTGTGTCATCAGTCATTTCAAAATTAATATTTAAGACAAAGTCACACATGTGAATTTACCTGGAGTGAGTGAAACATTGACTGCCCAAATACTCACAGAGGCCTTGCCTTCAGCACAATCCAAAAATTTCATAACCCTCATTGGGCTGAATGTCAGAGCGTTTATTTTTAAGCCTCGTATTGCATGATCCAAATGTCAGGTTTTATCCATGCACATGGCACCAGTAATTAGGAAGGCTGAATTCCCACTATTGCACTGGGTATACTAGAAATGGCTATACAGACAGTTTGGTGAAGGAATATCATTTGCACATGCAAATAGGATTTTCTGGGCAGACAAATCTAGTGTCCCCTTTTGAAATTTTGGTCCATAATGTTAGTAGTACTGCACATTAGTGTGGTGTTTTTGTTTTCTGCATTAAGAATATGAGGAAACCATATAGACACAACTAGGATCCAAACTGTTTTGATTAACTACATACAAACATACAGGGCCGGCCAAACCATATAGGTGAACTAGGCATACAAGGCCTGCTATGTATGTGTGTGTGTTTATACACACAGGCACGTGCACGTAAGCTATATATATATAGGAATTTTGGCTCCTAAGTACCTAAATTCCTTTTGAAAATGAGACTTGGGCCTTGTCTAAACTGAAAATGCTGCGTCAATCCCCATGGATCGACACAGTGGGGTTGATTGAGCAGCCAGTGAGTGTAGACCTGCTCAATTGATCCTGGAAGCTGTCTCCTGTTGACTCAGTAACTTCACTCCTCCAAGTGATGCAGCTGAGTATAGACACCATGGTATGTAAGAGTAACTAAATCAACAGGAGATACACATTCTGTGGTACACAGATTACGCATCTCCCGTTGACTTAGCCTGTGGTGTAGACTAGACCTTAGGCTCTTAAATTAGTTGGACATTGCAATGTTGGGTGCAGTAACACCTAAATACCTTTAAAAAATTGGGCTTGAGTTTCTTCTGCTATAGAAAACAGGTAGGTTCTCTCTAGGACTCCTAAACTATTTAAAAGAGGTACTAGCCAATTCATATAAACTACATTTAATATCTACATTGGCCCTTAATCTGAGTCAACTTCAAAAGGAATGCTTATAATTTAAGAGATGTAAAGTAAGCCCCTTTTCAATGTACTGTCATTATAATGTAGTAGAGTTACATTCAGTCTATTGTAGTTTGAACAAACACTAATTATTCTATTCTAAAACCCAAAGTCTTTCTTCATATAGTTGATAGTCAACATTTGGCAAAAGATGTCCACTAAAAGTGAGTGCTAAAAGACTTTGAATATTTAAAACTTAACAGCCCTGTGAAAAGGTATCTGAGAAACCAGATCTTTAGAAACATCTTGGATAATACAGTAGATTATCTGGGCATATGGTAAGGACAACAGTTTACTAATATTTATGAATGAGGAAATAATCAAGATTCAAAATTATTTTCAGATGAACATAAAGTTTCCCATCCATGCAATTCACCCAATAGGACAAGCAGACATATTTTAAAATCTCTGAACAATTAAATAATGAAACTACTAAAGCACAGGAAACTAATTCTGCTTTCTAAAATATATATATATATATTATGGGGAGAAAGTCTTTTTTAAAAAGATTTTCAGGTGAAGATTTTCAAAATGGAACATTTGGTTTGTGTCCTAAATCCACATTTAAGAATCTAAATAAGTAACTAGACTTTCCATATGACTGGGCATCCACTGACTTCAATCAGAAATTCTGGGTGTTCAGCACTTTTGAAAGATCAGGCCATTTAGTTAGAAATCTGAAAGCAGATTTTTCAGTTTTCGGAAACTTCTCCTAAACATTCAAACAACTTGCAATTTTAGTTATATCTAAAGAGAATAAAAAGATTTTCAGAGAAAAAAAGACTGCATTTTCCCAAATAGTTGAATCTGATTTTTTTAAAACAGCCTTATCTTTGGGTTTATTTTAAAAACCTGGAGATTGGTTGACTGAGTCAACATGTGCTTTAACTAACAGTTTGTATGTTTAAGATTATTTAAGATATGAGGTCAAATGAGGGGAAAAATGAGCTTAAGGCCATAGCATGTGACAGACTGTAGGCCTGCAAAAATGTATCTGATAGGAAATTAAGGTGAAAGGCTAAATGGATGAAGTTGCCAGAGGGATTATTAATTCCTTTCTGAGACCAAGAGATAAAGTCCTAAAAGCACACAGCATTAGCAAGGGATTTGTGAATATAGTATAACAAGCTGGTAGAGTTAAACAAGTGAGAGGGAGAGAGAGAGTTGGAGGTTAGGCAGCAAATTGACTCATTGCAAGATTGGAAAATTTTTGTTTGAAAGTATGAGAGAGAAGCATTAGGGGAGAGAGGCTCAAGCAAGATGTGCAAAGGTTATGGAATATGTTTAAACCCAGTATCTTGACAAAACTGATTAGAAATAAATGGAAAGAAGAAATAGCTGAAAATATGCATTTATCTATATGAAAAGAATTGTAAAATATCTCCCCTCCAGGCCGGTATTTGAGGGAAAGGAGGGGTATTTTTAAAGAGTAAGTCATTTGGTTTTTTTTTTAAACAAAGAGGTTGAAAAGAGAATATTCCTAAATCATCTGTAAAGACTAAAACTATGAGAATATTTGAAAATCTTCATGCAAAGGATGTGCCCAGAAATAACATATGTCAGAAAGGTTTTCTTGACAGCAAATTCAAAAGTAAAAGGTGAAGGACCTTCATAAAAAATAAAGGCTATGCCATTAATGTCTCCTTGTCTATCTTACATGAATGTGGGAAGAAGAGGCAAATATGGGCTTTTTGGTATTTTGAGCACCAGTGAGACGCTCCAACTGAGCACACCTCCCAAGATGGTCTTCTCTAAAGTTGAGCTTTTGGAAGAGATTCACTCTGGCTAATCCATGAAGACATCTATATGCAAGAGAAAGGATCAATAGCTGGGGTTCTTGATTAAAAAGGGGTATAGTCATAGTGGTTGTAAATCCTCCAAAAAAAAAATTAATCCATTCTGTTGAATGGAAAATGACACATGAACAATCTAAGAGAAGATATGGGAGTAATTATTCAGAAAAGATCAAATGAAAAGCCCAGTGAGGATCCTGAACAGTCTCCTATTGACTTCAGTGGGAATTGAATGGGGCCCATAATTAGCATTGGCTGATATTTATTTATTTGAGTGAAAGAAGAATGTCCATGCCATGTTGTATTATTTCTCACTATAACAGCTATGTTAGTTGCAAGGCTATTTGATTTCTCCACCCTGAGCAGAATTGCCAAGATGGAAGAAGCTGACGATAATCTTTATAGTGAAAAAGTGATGGGTATATATTTTAATCAGTCCTGGATATGCTTCTGCTTTGGCCCTCTTCACATCTTTTTCGTCCAGTCATCTGCAAACATTCACATGAATGGGGAAGTGTTTGGGGGAAGTGACTTTCCTTAGCAAAAAATGCATGTTCACGTGACAATAAAGGTACTCATGAGTGAATACAGATATTCACTATTTGGTGTGCATTATTCACTTGCAGTTATGCAATCAGAGTACTGTGTAATGTGATGCAAGAGACCAATCACATGCCACAAATAAGGAATAGATAAAGCAAATAGTTAATGCACAACCCACCAACTGAAATATAATTGCATGAAATGTTTGTTGAAGAACTTCAGATACATTCAGAAACAACCAAAGTCTGTCTGTGGACAAGGAATAGTTCACCTAAACCTAGACTTGACATAACAATGAAGGAACCCCTAATGTTATGCCATACATATTAATCACATTTCATTAAAGCACCATGCCTCAGGGCTGCACTTGCCAAGGGTGGGAACTGGTTAGTCCTCCTCTCCTTGGCTCCCACCACATTACACTACCTTTGACCATTCCTGTGACAGACTGGAGGTCTCTCCACTGAAACATGATGGACAACTTAGTACTTGTTCTACCTCCTGCCATTTGACAACTCTCTATCCCTATATTTCAAGGACAGCCTCAGGGTAATTATAGTATTGGGAGTGGGGAGAAACAAAGATAGGTATGTGTTGGAGAACAATCATCCTCCAGGTCCTTAGAACTTTGTATTTAACCATCTACAATTCTATAATATCTGAGTTGGAAACTTTTATTTTTCCTCTTTGAAAAGATACTTTGAAATATTAATGTTAGAAGTAGGAATTTAGTCCCAAACTGGACTAATTGAAAGGACTGCATTTCTCCACATTTATGCATATTCTGCCTAGTTTTAATCCTGATAAGAAAAAACAGTTAACCTAACACAGAAAAGTAAGATGAGAAGAAATGGCCAGAAGAGAGAAGATAGAGAGAAGCTCTGACATTTACAAAGTGATTGACTTGGGCAGGGTGAAGCCAGGAAAGAGTACAGACAGTGAGATCCATTTCACTTAAGCCTTGCACAAAGAGCTCATAAAGGAAGGAAGGAATTACAAAGAAATGTCTTATTGACTGCTCACTGCTCATCTTGAGCTTTCCAGTATGAATTCTTTCTTAGAAGGTTAATTTTAAAAAAAGAGTTAGGGCCCTGATCTTGCAACATTTCATTCACCAGAATAATCCTTATTCACACAAGAGTTTCCATTGACTTCAGTGAACAAGAGATTGCTCATATGACTCAATAGAACTGAGCTCAGTTGTTTTTGAAGCTTTGAAGGATGGGAGCACTTTTAGATAATTAACACACAGGAGCAAATAGTCTAAACAGAGCAATGGTAACAACAGAGCTCAGTCTGAATAGGGAAGAAAGATGGAGCGCCCCATGGTATTGACTTCTTTAAGTAGAGGAGACACAACAAATGTCTCCACACCAAATGAAAACCTTTTCCTATAGGGTATCATCCAAAAGGGTGGAATATGAGCAAAGTTTAACTAAGAGTGGTTTATAGCATTCAAGGATGTGAAGGCTGCTGTTGGCAGGGCCATCCCGTGGGGGGGAATGGGGCCCAGGGCCAATTGGCCGAAGCGGGGCCCCACCCCCACCCCCATGCTGGAGGGGAGTGTGGTGGGCTGACCGGCCTGCTTCGCCCCCCAAGGAGCCAACCCTGGGCCGGAAGGCTGAGGCTGTCAGCGCTGGAAGCCGGCTCCAGCCCAGGCCCCAGCCCCGACCCCAGCGATTGCCTGTTGCGGGGGGAGCTGGCTCCAGCCCCAGAGGCTGTGGCTGCCTGCAGGTGGGAACCGGCAGTGTGGGGCAGGTTGGCCCAGAGGCTGGGCCCCATGTGCTCCGCCCCTGGGCCTGTCTGCTCCACCTTGGGGGCAGGGAGGGCTGGCCCAGGGGCTGGGCATAGCCCTCCGGGCCCACACCGCCCCACTGCCTTTGGCTCGCCCCGTTCGCCCCCCCCTCCCCCAGAGACAGCCCTGGCTGTTGGCGCCTAACATGCACTTTGCCTTGCAGAGATAACACTTTATGGGAAATATACCTATTATTATATATCATTATACCTCAGTCTCTCTGCCCCCAACAAGTCTGTCTACCACTAGAGGAAACAGCAGCAGGGAGTAGTGGGGGAGTCAAGGACATATTTCTTAATTTTACCCACATCTCCCATGCTGATGTATGTATGGAGCAAGCTCAGGGACACGGGATCCCCACAGCACACCTCATGAAAGCTCTTTACATGGCTGCCAAGAGTGAGGCTTCTAGGAATGGAACTTGAAAACCTCCAGCTTCCCCAAAAGCTGCCCTACCACCAGAGTCAGCAGCAGCAACTGCTGCCACCTTTTGCAGCAAATGGATATCACTATTCTTCCGTTCTCATATTCCTGATCCTTACCTACACCCCACCGTCCATCCCCCTCTTCCTTGTGTCCAGACCCACTCTGCTTTTCCTACTCCCTTTATCACTCTCTCCTCCACCGCTTCTGTCTTCTAACCTCAAATATCAGTTCTCTGCCCGGTCACCCTAATAAAGAACATAATAAATAATGTGCATACATAATGTGCATATGTATAAAAAATAGCATGTGATTATTAAATTAGCGACTATATCATAATCCACATTCAGAGAGGTAATTTTAATTCTGTCATTTCCTCACTTTCAATTCCTTGACTTTGCAACCTAAATAACATTACATAATATTATATTTATATTATATATAAAATTATAATTATAAAGTGTAACAAATCCTTACTTCCACAGAAGTTTTGCCTGTGGATATACTATTGGGTCAGGATCTGAATCTATTTTCCAAATGGCAAAAATAAGAGAAGGAGAATAAGAAAGGAAAAAGAATAAATGGAAAAGCTCTCTCTTATTTGTTTCACATATCTTCATAATGCAAGCCACTTTGCACAGCAGACTCCTTCTAATATACTGACTGACAGTGACATACATAAGTACACATTCATTTTAATTAATGTGAGTCTATAAGTCTCATTAAAGCTAATAAAAGTTATGCATGTACATCAGGGGAAATAATGCATCTCAAAGCTGTTCAAGTCCATCAGCTGATACATCTAACAGGATTTGGGGTTTGGTTTTGGTTTTTTTTATTTTATTTATTTATTTTATTAAATAAGAACACAAGTGTTTTATTTTTTACAAGAATAAAACTCCTCATGGAATAAGCAAGCTCCTGGTAAATAATAATTCAAGAGAAGGCACAATGAAACGTCAGGATACTTGGTTTTTTAAAATCCCTTAATAATAGGCATAAAAAATTATAGGAAACCAAGTGATCATAAAACCTCCTGCAATTTTAATGAACCAGATACTATACTTCATCAGACTTTAATATGAAAACAGGTAATACAAGCCAAAAAATAACCCCAATACCAACCATTCACAGAATGGAAACACTGGGCCAAATTCATCCTTGATGTAGTTCATCAGACCTGGTCAATTTGTTCGAAAATTTCCAGTCATAACGTCTCTCAATTTCTTCAGAGCTCCAGAAAGCAGTCACCGCAGTGACCAAGTCAGAGGAAGAAATGCATTATGTTGGCTAATATTATTAAGTTGAAGAGGAGGGTGCTTTGGGGTAAGAAATAAAGTCAGGAAGTGTAAAGGCCTTCTTCCCAAATCCCACCATTCACAGCCAGCCTTCAGGAACTGCAGACTTTCAAAAGTGGGGAGAAACTCAGTTCTCAAAGTCCCTCCATGAAAGCAAAACACAAAGTATGTATAGCTTTCACTTCCTTGTGTGGCTGGCGAAGTGTCCCTCCCTTTAATTCCAGCAACGTCCACCAGGGACAAATCTTCAGTGGAAAAAACTGCTGATGGCTGCACAGTTAGAATTAAAAATGGTGAAATCTGTTTTCCAGCCTGCAACAGAAGGATTATGTTGGAGGCAAGTTTGAACGTTCTGAATACAACATACAAGATGGTGTCATTTAAAGACAACCTTGAGCAAATGGATGGCAGAGTGTATAAACTGTGGATTGTTGTTAATTTAATGGTGTGGGATTATATTTTAAAATCTGAAAAGGAATAATTGGAAAAGAGTGAAAGAATTCACTGCAATCTGCAAATTCCAGGCTTGACAGATAGCCCAGAAGATGGGATTGGAGCTGGTTGAAACAACTTGTTTTTACTTTATGAATTTTCACAGGTGTAGCAGGAGATCTAATGCTATGAACACTTCTGCAGAAGTATTTGCCACCATTTTCACATTAATAGAGCTTTTTGTTTCTAAAAAAAAGGCAATTTTTGACTATTTCCATAGTTTCTTGGAAAAGCAAATTCACAGCTCCTCACTGTCCAATGCTTCATTCCGTTTGCTCAGAAAAATGATGGAAGTAAAGCCAGAAAATAGTTTGGTTTCTCCGTCTTTGTCTCATTTTGCCAAAATCTCTGAAAATGAAAGTGTGTGTGTGGGGTGGGGGAAGATAGTGAGTTTTGCCCTCAACACTGTTCTAGTGGGGAAATTGTTTCCTTTTTTTAATGTACCTGTTTTAAGACATATTGAATTTAGAGAGAGAGAGACAGATTCTCAGCTATGCCAAGGAGCATACAGCACAAATGTGGCTTGTATTTGCCCCAGATGGTGGGAGTGCTGTGTGAAGGGCTAGTTATTTCTATGATTCTTTGATTCAATACATTTGAGGGCTGATTTTGAAAGTCCATTGAAATCAATGGAACATTTCTAGAGTCCTGCAGATCTGCGGATATCCGCTTCTTATCAGCGGGTACAAATGCAGATACCCACAGACCCCTTGCTGCGGATTGCGGCTAGGGTATGGATATAATTTTTATCTGGTCACGGCTGTATGTGCAGAGAGCACCATCGCTCCACCCAGAACATCTGATTGGTTACATCTGCAGCCCTGACTGAATCCAGGGGCCAGTCTAGGCAGAGTAACAGTTGCTCCCGCTACCACTTCCGCTACTGCCAGCCAATCCCCCCAGCACCAAACAGCTGAGTGATCTCAGAAGCCCCCGTTTCACATGGCCAGTCCCGGCGGAATAAGAGTTGCTCAGATCTGGGCTAGCTGGGGCTCTGAACTGCACTGGACTTTTACTGGCTCATCCAGGTCCTGGGTCCCGCCCCCAGCTGTCCTTCAGTCTCTAACTCCAGACTGTGAGAGCCAGAGCCCAGCCCCTCAGAGGTGGTGTTCAGTTTCAGTGGCCAGTCCCCACCTCCACTGATCAGCTGAGAAACTGCAGCAGCCCAGACTGCCCAGCCCAGGCAGAATAACAATTGCTCAGATCGGAGCCAGTGAAGGCTCTGAAAAACACTGGGAGCTGTTGGCAACTCTCTCCCCCACAGCTGTTTCTTGGGCTCCCTGAACCTAGCTGGCCAGAGCCATCCTCAGTGGCCAGACCCCACACATATCAGCTGATGATGGGCAGCTGCTTCCCCACTTCCCTGGCTGCCAGCCTCCCAATCTGATTGCTCAGCTGAATGAATTACCTTGCCCATGCTGAACAATTGAGTGATCTGATCTTAGCTCTAGATGATCAGGGCCAGTAGGGGCTCTGAACAAACGGTATCAGGAGCTGCTGGCTAGTGCCACCCTCCCTGCCCCCTTCCTCGGGCTCTGTGTGAGGCAGCTGCTGGAGGAGCCCATGAAAAACAACAACAGAATGCCACTGGTCACCACCTACAACCCCCAAGCCAGACCTCTTCATCACATCATCAAAGATCTACAGCCTATTTTACAAGATGATCCCTCACTCTCTCAAGCCTTAGGAGACAGACCTCTCCTTGCTTTCAGACAGCCCCCTAACCTTAAAAGGATACTTACCAGCAACTACAGATCACACAACAGAAACACTAAAGCAGGAACACAGCCCTGCAACAGACCACGCTGCCAACTTTGCCCTCATATCTACACTGATGACAACATCACAGGGCCTAATCAAGCCACCTACTCCATCAAGGGCTCGTTCACCTGCTCATCCACCAATGTGATTTATGCCATCATGTGCCGGAAATGCCCCTCTGCCTTATATATTGGACAAACAGGACAGTCTCTGCGCCAAAGAATAAATGGACACAAATCTGACATCAGAAATTGCAACACTACAAAACCAATAGGGGAACACTTCAATCTCCCTGCTCACTCCCTTGACGACTTGTTAATAGCTGTGTTCAAAAAGATGAATAACAAATCACAGCTTCAAAGAGAGACTGCAGAACTTGAACTTATATGCAAATTTGACTCAGTTGTCTTGGGGTTAAACAGGGACTATGGATTTTTCTCGCATTACAACAAGTGATTTGACCTCCCCATCCTCTATGTGCTGTTCCCCAGTGTTTTGAATCCTAACACCTATTTGGATTTGCTGTTACAGCCTGACCTGATGCTAAGTCATACACTCCCCTGCATTTAATTTCCTCCCACTCTGTAACTTTCCTATCTTCAAAGCGTCTGATGAAGTGGGATTTTCTCCCACGAAAGCTCATGCGATAAATAAATCTGTTAGTCTTTAAAAGTGCCACAGGACTCTGTTGTCATCCAGGAACTGACAGGCAGCTGCCCCAGAAGAAAACACAGAGGTTGCACCAGGATTCTTAGGACTCTCTATAATGTTGTTTAAAATAAAAACAGTGTGTTCACATTTACTAAGCTTCTGCTTTTAAGTTGTTACATTACAGAACACACAGGCAGGAGCACAAAACAGAAGCACAGTGTAATGACAAGGAGCCAAGCATAGCGGAGCAGAGCTGCTGCAAGGCGGGTGCGGGGCGGTTGCGGATACCCACAAAACGTGGAGATGCGGATTGCGGATCGGATATGTGCTTACATGTCTCGGATATGGATTGGTTGCGGATGCACATTTTTTTATCCGCACAGGTCTCTAAACATTTCTCATTAACTTTAATGGGCTTTGGCCATGCCCCTGTTTCTTTAAAGCATTTGGGAAGCTGTGTTAGGTGCACTGTCCAAATTTATATATTATTATTATATATTATGATGAAACAAAGCAATTTTTAAATTAAAAACAGTACAATGAGAATCTTTTGTTTCAGATACTGGAGGCTCCTCATCACCAATAAGGAAAAAAGGAGGGAAATGAGTCCTATTACAGAGTCAACCGCTGCAGTTACAAAAACCCTTTATTCCTACCGAATATCCAATAACACTCAAAACCTTACCTATGGATAGTGGTTAATACTGGGATATTGAACAAAAAGAAAAAAGACTGCACAGAAAGTTGCATTTCAGCAAATAGCATTAATATCCATATTATTATTTAATGTAGGAGCACTCAAGGACCCCAGTAAGGATCAGGGCCCTATTTTACAAACAAAGTTAACCCTGAAGATCATGGACAACAGAGTCCTGCGGCACTTTTAAAGACTAACAGATTTATAAAGCTCATGCGATAAATAAATCTGTTAGTCTTTAAAAGTGCCACAGGACTCTGTTGTCTTTCTACAATAGACTAACACGGCTACCCCTTTGGAATCTGAAGATCATGGTTTGTAAAAGAAAAGAGTTTCAGCCTCCTTCCATTTGATGTCAAAGGGTTACATGAGTAGACATGGAGCAGCATTTGGTTCTCTTTGCCCAATCATAGTGACTTCTTCTGAAAGTCAACATTTCCTAACAATTACCACACAGCAGTATCACACCTATTCCCTTCCCAAATACAGGGAATTACCACAGGATTGTATCTGAGATGCTGAGTTTCCCTGTACGTAGAATACGAAATAACTTTTGGTAAACGGTGACTTTTTCAATGGGCATCACTGTATTATCTCTAACCCGTACATGTACTTTTTACGCCCATAAAATGCAATAAACAGCTATATGCAACTAGCTCTAAAGCAGCTCAACTCGACTTCCACCAGCTACAGCTTGCAATGTATTCCCACAGCAGTCGTCTATATATCCCAAGCTATCTGCTCTTCTTCATAGAGTTCCACTCAGTACGCCTCCATTTCAGGATATAATAGATTGTTAAGGTGCTGATATCCCTCCTAGCTACATTCAGGAACAGAAGCAAGTTACAGAAAGGAGAAGAGAAACATTTGGCTCTACAGGGGTTTCAGTTAGGTATCCAGTTCTTAAGGGATACAAACTCTTATACTGGGGGAGGGGAGAGAGAGAGAGAGTGTACAGAGATGAAAATTCCAACATCTTTTACATTATCACAGAATCCTCCATTTGGCGAATACAATAATTCAAAGCAGATTCGCAGGCAAATGTGCATCAACAACAATTTGCTCTGCCAGCCTCAGTGATGGTTAAAATCCACTAGGCGGTGGAAGAAAATGAATAAAGCTAGAGTTCTGCTACACCCCTTTCCAGCTGCCATGAAGCGGGGTTGTCATGTCTGCCTCACTCTCAGTCCCTCTTGTTCCTGGTAACTCAAGTTAGCATAATTCAACATTGAACTGTTGAGGATTGGGGAATGACTCTCAGCATTAGCATCTCATTCCTGACTCTGCTTTATGTGACCAATCAAGATTAAACAACTCAACTGATTTGTTTTAATTCAAGTTCTATATACTCACAAGAGTCTCCTGATGCACAAGAAGAATTATCCGGAGAATAATTTCAAATAGAAAATAGATTCCTAATTTGCTTGCAGTAAATGTGTGACGAGAACACAGAAGGAAGTTATGTTGAATTAATTAACCAGCATGAGTAATGATCTAAAACATTGTTATGTAGAAATTCATGGGAAAAGCAGGAATCAAATTCATACCTTTCTGTTCCAAAGGGCTCAAGCCCTTACCTTATGAGACAAATGGAAAGCTTTCTTAGCAATATAAAGGCTCTGAAACATAGTTAGTCAGCTCTGGATCCATACAGTGGCCATACACACATGCCATATAATTATACTTTGTACCAAATCAGAAATTTGAACTCAATTTTAAGTCAGTCCTGCCCCACTCAAAACATAATGAACTTCACTTTAGAAAGAAAGTCAGGATCTGACCCTATGTTTATAAATCATGCTGGAAATGTGACGAATTTGTACTGGTGGTTTATTATTGTTATTGTCATGGTGCCCAGGAACCCTAACCATGGTCTAGAACCCTATTGTGCCAGATGCTGTACAAACAAAACAAAAATGGTAGTGCCTGTCCTAAGAATTTTAGAATCTTGGCATAAAAGAAGAGACAAACTAATGGATATTAGCAGACAGGGAAGAGAAGTAAACAATAGGACAGTAACTAGCCATTGTCATCCCTCAGTGTTGGCCCCCAGTGGCAGCCATGTCTCCTCATTGACTGAGCAGCAGGGAAAGGCTCCAGAAAAAGAGAGGGGCAGTTAATGGCAGTCTATTTGCCTGGCTCTTCTGGCAGGTGGGACAATACACGGTGAGGGGGTCTGATCTGCGAACAGGTAGCCTCAAAGTAGTCTATAAGTCCAGGCCTACTGGCAGGTGGGAGCACCAACACAGTCAAGGGGCTCAGACAGGGATGAGCCTGCCACAGCAGAGGTGAAGTAGCATGAAGGATAGGAGGACCCAGCTCAGGGCCCTAACAGTGGTGGAGTGTTCTGCCACTGGGTGAGCCAGGCTTCAGTTGACATGTGCCAACAAGTGGTCAGGAAGGAACACAGCTGGACTGTAGTGGGATATCACTGGGCTACTTCCTACATCCCCTTTGCGGTGTACCTGCACCTCAGGATTGTCCTCCATCTCCCAGGGTACACTACGACTGGCAGCCTAAGCAGATCCTCAGCACCTGTGTTTTCAGACAACTCCCGTACATCAGGCTAGTCTGCGGTATGACAGGAATCTGCTCCGGCTTCCCACTCCCACAGCTGGTGAAAGAGGTCTTCCTACTCCAGCAGCACTCCCCCGACTGAGCTGCAGGGCCTGGCTTTTATACCTCACCATCCCATCCCACCCCTCTACTTCCGGAGGAGAGGTGTGACTTACTTCATTCTGCCCACCAGTTGGTGTGTGTCAGTCCCTTTGGGGGCGGCCACCTCACCTTGCTACATGGACAGCATTGGTCAGCATGACAGACTGTGGTCTCAGCGCATGAGCAGTCTACTCACTGTCAAGATTTTCTAGGCATTACTGCAGGGTAGAGTTTTGAAGAGCATTTTGAAGGAGTTAAGTTACATCCACTGACAACAAAAAGGTTGTTATCAGCCAGAAGGCCGGCTGTAAATCGTGTCATGGAATGTTAGACCAGTACAGTAAAAATTGTTCTTTTTTAATATTGAAAAATTACGGTACTTAAATTCTCCCTTTTATTCATAAATATAATTAACATTTAGTCTCCATAGGAATCTCAAGCATTTACATCTACAGAACAGTCCCTTAAATGTTTTTGTTGCTGGAAAAGGCCTATATGTTTCTGATAACCACATTTTATCTCTGCGATGTTGCTTTCTGATTGTGTCATATTGTGATGGGTCATGAAGTGTGGTCTGTTCCAGTCACTGTCAGGAAGTGGCTCTAAAACAAAGGCTGCAAAAAAAGTTTTTAAAACAGTTCATTGGCCACAGGGAATGTTCTTAGCTCTTAATAAAGGCCCTGGTGCACATCAGACAAGGGAAGTCTGTCATCATGGTCTACAAGCATACATCTCAGCACCTTGCCCCAGTCATTTTATAGATTGGCTCATATGTATTGATAGTGGAATGATTATTAAAGCTGAACTTTTGAGCCCAGCACTTTAAAACTCCATGGGGAAAATCTCTTTCCATTAAGATCTCAATGTATAACTCAGCCTGCAGAAGCTCTGACAGCTCCTACTGTAAATTTAAGTTCCATAGTAAATGTTTATTTATAGAATAAAGCAGAGCAATTTTCTTTTTAGATGTAGTTAGATGAGTGACGGTTTCACACCATTGGGGCCAAGGGATGTGAGTTCAACAAGGAGCCATGAAGTTAAGAAAAACAAGAGCCATGACACCCTCCTATTCCCAGTGCACAGTCAGCTTAGGGAAAGTTAAATGATACATTAGAAGTGACAGACTAGAATCGCATCTAACTTCTTAACCCTCTACTGATTTTAAAGGGAAAATGTGCCCCCTTCTCCCCCCGCCAAAACTGAGTGACTGGGGAGCCTTTCTCAGCCACAACTTGCATGCATGGTTCTGTATTATTACTGCATCAGAAAAATGGTGCAGGTGAAGATCTATCAGAGGAAAAGACATCTTCCACCGGGAAGAACAGATAGTTGCCATCCTACGGTGGACCCTCCTTGAGGACAGTGGATCATGTTCATATTGACATCTTCGGCTGCATTGTCTAGATTCTAGACTAGCAGTTCTCAACCACTATGTTGGGACACATTAGTGCAGGGGTCCTCAAACTACGGCCCATGGGCCGGATACGGCCCGCCAAGGTCATTTACCCGGCCCCCGCCCCTGCTGTGGCCGCGGGCAGCACTGCATCCAGTTCCCCCAGGGCGGAGCAGGCAGGCTCAGGGCTGGGGCATGTGCGCGCGCCTGCCTGCCTGCCCCATGCAGCCGGGGCAGCGGGGTGGCCGTGGCCGGGGCAGGCTCCCAGGCTCCCACCTGCCAGCCGTCTTGACTTCCCGGCCCGGAGCCAGGGTCGGCTCTGCTCCGCCAACAGTCTCAGCCTCCCGGCACAGGGCCAGGATCGGTCTCCGGTGCCGTGGTCTGCTCTGCCCTCCCAGGGCCGCGTTCGGGTCCCCGCCGCCAGCGGCTTCAGCTTCTTCCTTTCTTTTTTTATTTCTTCTTTCTTTTCTCGGCTTCTTTCTTTCCTCCTTTCTCTTCTTTGCCTTCCTTTCTCTTCCCTTCCTTGCCTTCCTTTCTCTTCCCTTCCTTCCTTCTCTTCTTTGCCTTCCTTTTTCTTTCTCTTCTTTCCTTCTTTCTCTTCCTTCCTTCCTCCTTCTTTCTCTTCCTTCTTTCCTTCTCTCCGCCTTTCTGTTCATACCTTCTCTCTTTTCTTCCTTTCTCTTTTTTCTTTTTCTCTTCTTTGTCTTCCTCTTCCTTCCTTCCTTTCTCTTTTCTCTTTTTCTCTTCTGTCTTCCTCTTCCTTCCTTCCTTCCTGCTCTTTCTTTCTTTGCTTCCTTCCTTTCTTTCTCTTACTTTTTTCTTTTTCTCCTCCTTCCTTCTCTTTTTTCTTTCTCTTCCTTCTTTTTTAAAAAGCTTTTTAAAAATTAATTTTAAATAAAAACCTTTCTAAAAATTAAATTTTAATTCAAAATTCATTCAAATTAAATTAATTAAACACAATTAATTAATTCTATTTACAATCACTTTAACTTCAATTAATGCCTATAATTTCTGTTGTGTGAGTTTGCACAAAAATTTTATTCAGAAAAAGTTTTGCACACGGCTTGAAAATTTTGCACACAAGCTGCCAAAACTAGAGGGAACATTGGTTACTAGTTGCCTACACAACAGCAGGCCAGCAGGCTAAAATCGGTCAGTCCCACACTCTGGGCTTGGCCGGAGCCCCACAGCACCAACAAAAAGTGTGTGGATTCATTACCGCCTGCCACCCAGTACCCAGAAACACAGGCCAGCAGCAGACGTGATAGCTATGCAGTCATGTTTTTTTCAAACTATAGTACGGCCCCCCAACAGTCTGAGGGGCCGTGAACTGGCCCCCTGTTTAAAAAGTGTGAGGACCCCTGCATTAGTGTATCGCCACAGTGGCAGGTGTGTCACAGAGAACTGGGAAGATGGCTGGATTCAGGCTTGGGGAGGTGGGCTGGTGTGTCTGGTAGAGTCATGACATGCCACCAAGTGTGTCATGACCCATAAAAGGTTGAGAACCATGGCTCTAGACTCCAACTACGATGGCACACCCTATTGTGTCTTAATGGGCTGTTTCCTCGGTCATTTTGTTTTGCTCCCTGCCCCCACCACCCCGATAAAGAAAGGAAATAAAGTAAAGAAGATTTCTGCTCTCAGACTTTTTAGAAAGTCTCTAACACCATTGGTGCTGTTATATTTCCATGGCTGTCTCCCCTACAGTTCTGTTTTTCCTTTTCAGCTCCCCTCCCTTTTGATCCTGTCTGCTCTCTCCCCTTTATCTTTTCTGTTCTTGCCCCCTCCTCTTTCCACTCCTGAATCAATTTATTCCCCCTCCTAGAAGTTCTTTTTATTGTCAAGGGTTTTCTGACTTTCTCCAGAAATGCTTGATGCTGTAGCATTGACAGGACTCCCCATTGTCTCAGGACAAGAGGAGCTGAAAGACGGCATATTAGATTGTACAGGGAGGCTGCCAGGAGTGAAAGTCAGCCTCTGATAAAGCAGAATGAAAAACAAAAAGTCTGCAGAGGGGATAATAAAGAGACATTCCATGATAGGTGCTTGCCTGCTCCAGAAGTGGCTTTAAAGGTGTTCTTGCTGTTAGCAACTCTTAGCCTACGGCTGTTTGCTATCATAGCATCACCACCAGGGGGGAAAAAAAGGAAGTTGGAATGTTAGTAAAGCTGAAAGGGTAGGAGTTTGGTGTACTAGGAAGCTGAAATAAAAGAGAATGACAATGTTATTCGAGACTTTAATGGAATCCTGCTCTGCAGGAAAATGGCATAATTCAAACAGTGGACATGAGATGGTATCTGCAAGTGTGAGCCTTCTAATAGGGGACTTATGTAGCAATTGTTTCTTTACTTTCTGAATAAAGCTGAGTGAAAGAGGGAAGTTCCATCCCAAGGAAAATTACAGTATTTTTATTTCTTTTCCTCCAGATGAGGACAAAAAGAGAAACCATCCACATTCTTCCAGAATGAAAAAGTATGAAAAATTTTGATTTTTAGAACTGTCTAAATCAGGGGTTCCCAACCCCTGGCCCATGGGCCAAAAGTGGCCTGCGGGGCTTTTTCAATTGGCCCGCTCTCCCCTGCAGCTGTCCACGAGGCGTTCATCTCCACCCAGTCCCGGCGTGCAGCTAGCCGGGATCCGGGCTGCGGCCTCCAGCCTAGGCGCAGCGCGAAGTTGGGAGCCGGGCTGCTGCCTCCGGCCCCCGACTTACCCTCGCCCTGTTCCAGTGTGCAACCGGGAGCTGTGCAGCAACCTCCCGCTCCCTGACCCTGTGGCATGGAGCCGGGAGCTGGGCTGCAGCCCACCTCCCACCCCCATCTGACGTGCAGGGACCTGTACTGGCCACCACTGGTTTTTAAAGTTTGATTTTTTTTATTTTTTAAATTTAAAGCTGTTTTTTAATTTTTTTAAAAATAATATTTAAAATTTGCTTTTCATTAAATGTTTTAAAATTTTAAATAAATGTTTGTAATTAAAATTTAAATTAAATTAAAGTAATTAAATCAATTCAAATTAATTACGTAATCTTAATGAAAGTTTAATAGAAAATTAATTAATTAAATTTTAATTTAGTTTTAATTAAATAGACTCGGGGCCCTTCATGGCTGTAAAAATTGTATTTGTGGCTCTTGAGGCAAAATGGTTGGGAACCACTGGTCTAAATGGTTTCATTTTGAGTGTGTTCAACATTAACTGAATTTTCCTATGGCTCCTCAGTGTCTCATGAGACCTGTAGACTACAGCAGTGGTTTTCAAATTGGGGGGCATGAGATAGATCATAGCGGGCAGCCTGGACAGAGTTTTAAGGGGCAATGCTCTCCAAAACTTATGATGATAGAGCCATCTCCCCTTGCTGGGTGAGTGACAATGGGCTAAGAGTCGGGCCACGTGGAGACCCCGGCATCTCTCATGGGCAGCTCTGGGCAGATGTGAGGGGTGGGGGACTCGTAGGAGGGGAGTGCTGGTGAGGGGAGGCTGCTGCTGCTGGAATGGGGAGAGAGTCGGTCCCACTCATGCTCCACACTTCGTGCAGCTGTTTCTGTTTCCAGATAGAGTGCTGCTCTCGGCAGCTGCTGCCTGCCTCCTGCAGCAGCAGCTGCCCCTCTGCGCTACCAAGCATGCTCTTCACACTGCTGCCATTCTGCAGCTCCAGGAGGTAGCGGCTGCATCCGTGCTGCTGCCCAAGAATAATCTCAATGATAAGATTTGATTCAGTGCCACCATTTTCCCATGTGGGTCACGTCAAGCACTGGAGCTACAGTTACACCTTAACGTCTCTCCCCTCCAATTAAGGATGTAGGCCCTGTTTTTTCCTGAAAGTTGCAGGGGGGAAGGGAGAAGGGGAGGTGTAATTGTTAAACAAAAGTCCAGGGAGAAGGAGGGGACTCCATTTAAAAGCCATGAGAACCAGAAGTTCTGGCCAGAGCTCAGCACTTTCTTCCACTTCCCAGTCCTGCCCCTTCCCTCGGCCCACCACACGGGCCCACCCCTCCTCTCAGCCCCGCCTCTTCCCCTTCCTTCTGCCCCCTCCCACTTCTTTAAATGTTAGGGCCAATTTTTATTCCCAGTCCATCACTGACCACATGGTATGTTGCATCTGGTTAAAAAGACCACACACTTCTAGTGAAGATAAGGCCAGACTGAAATCAGTATGTGCTTGAGCTACACCATTCTTTCTGAAATTTCAGGATTTCACTTTCTACATACATAGAAATGGAAAAAAAAAATGTGCAAGACAAGGGAAGAGAGTTTCCTTAACTAAAAGACTGGTTAGGGGAACGTTCATTTGACAACATGGAGCCTGATTTTCATTTACAATAAGGCCCCCTACACACCACTTTAAAACCCCTTAACATTGCTGTAGTGTGAAGCCTTTTCAGGCCCATGTTGTTTAATTGATTAAAACGCTTGAGGGTGAAATGGGGAATGGCAATACTATAAAAAATGTAGCTCCTCCAAGGTGTGAAAATCCAATGAGATTTCCCAGGAGTTTGTGCACAACTGGATTGTGGCACCTTTTGCAAGGTTTTTTGCTCAGTTCTGCTGCTTAGCTCAATGGAGCTGGGGGAGAAAAACACGAACTGGTTGTTGTTTTCTTCTTTGTATAACAAGCAAATTAGCATATATCTCTGCAGATATTCATGTCTGTAAGGTGACTTTTTCAGACTGAGGTAGTTGTGACCAGCCATGGGATTCAGACCACTGACAGTTAAATCAGGGTACTACTTTTTGCACACTCGTCCATATTCAAAGCATTACTACATTCTGACTAGCAGTCACACCAAGTTCCCATGTTTCTCTAAACATATTCACTGTTGTGCAGTTTATTAGTTTGCTGGCAGATCTAGTTAATCTCTCTCTCTCTCTCTCTCAAACTAAAAACAAAACAAAAGCCTACTGCAGGTGGGGAAAAAAAGCTTCATGTAGCCTATAGAATTAAACAAGAGCTTCAATTTTAGTTTTTAGGCATGTGATCAGTGGTGAAATAAACATACAAATACACACTCAAAACGGATAAAATAAAGGAGGAAAAAATGAATTGACAGTCTGTAAAAGAATATATTGTTGCAATAATGACTAGAAGGTAAAAATCTGTACCCTCCAGTGTTCTTCATTTAAAATCTTACATTCCTGATTAAAACTTTGTAAATAGTAATTATTATCAGAAAGATATTCATAAACAGATGTTTTAAAAATGCAAATGACTTCACAATTCAGAACATATGCATTTTACATGCCATAGGGAATTTAATCTTTGAAAGCAGAAAAATGCATCAGATCCCATTTCCAGGTTGCACAGAAAAACAGTACAGAAAGCAGTATCTATATTATTCTCCTCTTGTTAAACTTGTTAACTGAAATGTAAACAAAACTATTATTTACTGAAGACTCTACTATTACATTGACTTTGTAATAATAAAACTGATAGAATATATTTAATTCCTAGTCATTTTGTTAGCTTGATACCAATGAAGCATTCCCATATGAAGAAAGAAAAAACAGTTTATGTTACCATCTATCTATATGTATCTATTCATTTATATTTAATTGAGCATGTACATTATTTTATTTTGCTCTATTTTCCCCTGGAAAATAATTCCCTGGATTTTATTCAACTCAGATTCATTTCTGGTAAGTAAGAACAGCCTTCGTGATTGTCATTTGTTTGTGAAATATAACATCAACTATTGTTTCTGTGAGGGTAATTGGGTGTGCATTGCATTCTATTTCATATCTTGAGATATCACTAGAAATGATGAAATACTATAGATTCTAAAATGAGTATGGTCACTTAATTTTAAAGCGAAGCAATTACTGTTCTATTACCAGGTATTCTGAATCAATATCTTGTCTTGCAACTTGTGCTCATATCCACAATAAATCCATAGTATTACAAGTAATCAGAGGTAAATAGCAACACAGAAGAGCAGATGCTCAACAGGATCCTTGGGTAGAGTTTGTGTAGGTTACAGATACAGATAGACTAGCAGTGAAAATATAAGGTGCTTCTGGGTCTAGTACCTAAAATATCAAATTTGCCCAACGGTGTACAGAATTGACGGGCCTTCTGGAAACAATAAATTATATTTCATCACACAAAGAGATAGATAATTCTCACCTTATTTACCAGATTAGGAGTGAGTCACATTGACTTCAAAGGGACTAGTAAAAGTGCAAAAGGTGAGCTTGATTTGACCCAAGAAGTATATATATATATATATACACTTTTATGAACCAGGTACTTTTATATAGTAGATAACATTTTTATAGGTTCTTTTAAGTCTACTAGCTGTCCTTTTCTTTAGCTATCATCTTTCTGCTTTTCTTTTCCTTCCTTCTTGTTCCCTTTATCTTCAAAAAACATCATAGCATGCATTGCTTTCTGAGCAGAGGAGATTTCTCCCACTTTGACACACAGGAACAACAACATTACAGCAGTTCAGTAATAGGTAAAAATAAGGGGTATAAATAATTAACGTTTAAATAAGAAAACAGATCGCAGCTATAAGTAAACACATGAAAAAAGAAAGGTAAATTAAAGAGCTTTTGTTTGTCACCAATATTTAATACTACATCTGTCTTTTTTTAAGTAATGACATGTACTGTTTATTTGTAATATCCACATGTGTTGCTTAAAATTAAAAAAAAAAAAATTGACTCCCACAGAGTTTTCCTTCCCAGAGTACCAAATTCATGGACTCTTGGAAGATTAGGGTGGGAAAAAACCCCATGAGGTCATCTAGTCCCACCCCCTGCTCAAAAGCAGGACTAACCTCAACTAAATCATCCCAGCCGGGGTTTTTCAAGCCACACCTTAAAATCCTCTAAGGATGGAGATTCCACCACCTCCCTAGAGTAACCTATTCCAGTGCTTCACCACCCTCCTAGTGAAAAAGTTTTTCCTAATATCCAACTTAGATCTCCCCCATTGCAACTTGACACTATTGCTTCTAGTCCTGTCATCTGCTATCATTAAGAACAGCTTAGCTCCATCCTCCCTGGAATCCCCCTTCCAGTAGTTAAAGGCTGCTATCAAATCTTTCCTTCTTCTCTTCTGCAGATTAAATAAGCCCAGCTCCCTCAGTCTCTCCTCAAAAGTCACGTGTCCCAGCCATCTAATAATTTTGGTTGCCCTGTGCTGGGCTCTCTCCAACGTCTCCACACCCTTTCTGTAGTGTGTGGGGGTCCAAAACTGGACACAGTTTTCCAGATGTGGTCTCACCAGTACCCAATAGAGGAGAATAATCACTTTCCTCAATCTGCTGGCAATACTCCTATTAATGCATCCCAATATGCCATTAGCCTTCTCAGCAACAAGGGCACACTGTTGACTCATATTCAGCTTCTTGTCCTCTTTAACACCCAGGTCCTTTCCTGCAGAACTGCTTCTTAGCCAGTTGGTCCTCAGCCTGTAGCAGTGTGTGAGAGTCTTCTGTCCTAAGTGTAGGACTCTGTACTTACCCTTGCTGAACCTCATCAGATTTCTTTTGATACAATCCTCCAGTTTCTCCAGGTCACTCTGAATCTTGACCCTTACTTCCAGTGCTATCTACTGCTCTCCAGCTTACCGCCATCTACAGTCTATCCCTCCTCCATATCATTAATGAAGATGTGAAACAAAACTGGTCCCAGGACTGACCCCTTGGGCACTCCACTTGATACCAGCTGCCAACTAGACATCTATCAACTAGTAATTTAATTATTAACACATTAATTTTATCAGAGCTAGCATGGGTATGTCTCCTCTTGCTGGGAATTATACCCTTCCTCACCCCCCCCCCAGTTCTAAATACAGACATATGTAAATGTTATTCTTATTTACAGAAATGGGGACACTGAAGTACGGGGGGGGGGAGAAAGATTTTTATACATAGTCACACTACAAACTAATGCAAGAGTCAGGAACTTCCAGGGATCCACCTTGATCACTAGACAATACTCATTTCTGTAGTGGCCATTATATCACACAGAAGTCAAGGCAGGATCAGGGCTGAAATTATATTGAACAAACTGTATTACATATGATTAAATATGAGTTTTCACTTTGTGCCATTTTAAAACTATATTAAAATATGTATTCAGTATAAATATTTACTTTAGCAATGCAGTGGGCTTTGGGTCTACGGGTGTGATCAAGCAATTCTTATCTTCTTTACTTCCATGGGACTCTTGTGCCAGGAAAAATTACAGGATTGAATTCTAAACAAGCGACCTTGAAAATGACTTTGACTGCATGAAAACACAGAAAAAATGCCAGCAGATACACAATCACATTCACTCCTTGTGCAACTCTATTGTCTTCCAAAAAGTGATGCCCACAATGAATTTGGTCCATAAACTTGTTTTTTCAGAAGTGAGGTTGGGTGTTAGGGTAACCAGATAGCAAGTGTGAAAAATTGAAATGGGGACTGGGGCATAATAAGCACCCACATCAGCCAGAGCATCATCTCTCAGGACTGTCCCTATAAAATTGAGCCATCTGGTCACTTTCAACCCTGGCAGGACCATGACAATCCAGTTGGAAAGAAGCTTTTCAGCTGGAGAGCGCTGAGAAGTGGGAAGTGTCATAGCCCTGTATACGTTTGGTATCGTATCTATTAACTCTCATGACAAATACACAGCTATCCCTGTTTTTCACACCTGATCATGTAGCAGAGCCAAGGCAGCAAAAAATTAATGTGAACTGCAGGCTGCATTCCTTCCTGCACATCAAAATTTGCAGTTCCAGTCGATCCTGCTTTTTCAAGCCACTTCAATAAGGACTCCATAAATGCCATCTGAGACACACGTTCCTAGATGTGCATTGGTGCTTTCATACTTCCCTGAAAAGGCTGCCTCCATTACAGGTCATAAGATGGGTGAAGGAAGAGAGCAGTTGTTGCTGTTCTATTCCGTGTTCCCCAGAAGTGAATGGGGAATGAGTGGGCAAGGACTGTGAGAGGGAAGAATCCTTGTGTAACACGATGTATAGGCCTCACACAGATATGGAAGGAGCCAGAGAGACTTTAGTGGTAGAGCTAGCCCCACCCCTCTGGCCTTGTCAGTCATGCATGGTAGGGAGGAGGCTTTTAAAAGGAAGGAAACTGCAGTCAGCACAGGGGACGCTGTACATAGCAGACTGCAGGAGTGACTCCTGAAGCTGTGGAGGGAATGCGTAGGCAGGAGACCCTGACCTTGATCCTAAGGAGAGTACAGTGGGCTCCCATGGTAAGAGAGACAGACAGGTTGAACCTCTCTCAGGGTGCGTCTACACTTAGAAATTAAGGAGACTTAAGTCGACTTAATTTACTCCGCGTCTACACTGGGCTTTCCTTAATTCGATTTAAGTTGCTCCTTAAGTCAAATTAAGGAAAAGTTAGTTCGAATTAATAACATCTTGTTTTAATTCGAACTAGCGCTTAAGTTGACTTTATTAAGTCGACTTAAGCCAGTGGAGACACGGAGCAGTGCATAGTTGGACCTTTTTAAGTCGACTTAGAATCATAGAATCATAGGTAGGGCTGGAAGGGACCTCATAAGGTTATCTAGTCCAACCCCCTGCTAAAAGCAGGAGCACTCCCACTAAATCATCCCAGCCAGGGTTTCATCTAACCGGACCTTAAATATCTCCAAAGACGGAGATTCTACCACCTCCCTAGGTAGTCCATTCCAATGCTTCACCACCCTCCTAGTGAGAAAGTTTTTCCTAATATCCAACTTAAAACATTAAGTTGACTTAATAAGGCCAAAAAGGGGCCACGTCTACACTTGAAAAGTTAAGTCAACTTTTGTTTACTCGACTTAATAAGGTCCACTTTAAGTCGACTTAAAGTAGACCTTATTAAGTCGACTTCATAAAGTCGACCTAACTTTTCAAGTGTAGACATAGCCTCAGAGACCCATCCAGAGTAATTTCCCCAAACCCATTACATTGGGGCTGGATTGTTAGCTGCACTGTTGATTTACCACTATCCCTGCTCTTTGCGGGGACCCCTGTGCATGTGAGGTTTGTGACTCTGATTTTGATCCTCCATCTAGAGAGATTTAAGGAGGCCAACAAAGGGCAGAGTCCTACAAATAGTAAGGCCTCTGCTGTGATCACCCAGAATAGATCACTGGGTAGGGTCGGGTTTCCCAGCCCCCAAAGGAGGAACCACAAAGGACTCTTACACCATGACGCCACCTTCTCACTGTATTTGTCAGTGTAGCGTTCACTGGGGCAGGGGAAGGCCTGCCCAAGAGAGCTCTTAATCCACGTTTATGGGAGGAATGAAAAGTTCCTGGAGACAAGTTATCACTGCACTATGCTGGAACTTAAAAGTCCCAGTTAAAATTGTGTAAACAATCCAAGCAACATTTGGAAGATAATAAGGTTTAGAGAGAAGAACTCAGATGATCTGGTCTATTTAACTCAAGAGATAAGCTGCCACATGGTGAACACTGTGTAGTTTAGAAATAATGTTCTCAGGGAGGCTGTGCAGAAGAAATTACAGAAGTCAATATTCACTGTATTCAAGCATGGAGAAAAATCTCAACAGAGTGCCTGTTTCTGTGCTGGCAAGCTACAAATATTGGAGATATCCCCCAAGAGAGAAACTGGGAAACAGACGACTGAATTAATGTGATTCATAAAACTCAGTCTAGAGTTGGCTCAAGAACCAAGAATTTTTATTACAAATTAATAAATTAAGTGAACAAATTGATGTATTCCAGATACAGAGCTCAAGGATTACCTATCCTCCTAGACTGCCTACTACTTATGCATTACAACAGTCGAATGGCTGGCAGTGTTCATCCAAAGGGAAATTCAAGTTCATCTAAATATTCTTCAATAGCAATTAAATAATTTCAGGGATCTTAGACTGTATTGAAATATAAAGTTAATGGGCCACTCTTAGCAAAGCTGTCATCATTACATCTCTCTGATTCTGTGCCCGGTTTCTGGTGCAGGTTTCAGCAGCTGGGGCAGGTCTAAACTACAGCAGCTAGCAATGGCTCCAAGGGGCCATCCACCAGCTGATCATAGGCTAATAGCCACTCCCGCATTTCCATGCCCTCTGCAAGGGTGGTGTAAGATCTGACTACGCCCAGCTTTTTGGATGTTCCCAATCTGCACTGCCTGACTGATGCAAAAGAACAATTCTAGCCCCAGTCAGCAGCATGCATATAGATTTTAACACTTTAATGCAGACTCTCCAACCCCATCATGACATTATTCCCAGTTACATTACACACTCTGGTGTCAGTTTGCCTGCCTAAAATGGAATGTATCGCATGACATATTTAACCTCCAAAAGCAGAACAGAAACTCCAACATATGTGAGAGACAGCTGAGTTAGTTTTCCCGTAGAAAAGTCAGCGGTTCTTGTGTTTTTAAATCTTTACCTGCCAGTTGAATGCGGCACTCCGATTCGTTAAGGTCACCGCGGGGATCATCAGATTGGTTTAGATATTTCATGGAACACACGGCAATAACATACCACTCAGCAGTATACTGTAAAATAATTCAAGCTAGACAATGTCATCAGAGGCGGCTTTTGGGGTAGGCGAAGCAGGCGCACGCCTAGGGCCCCAAGCTGTAAGGGGCCCCCTTGCCTGCCCCAAAAGCCGTGTCTGCCTCGGTTGGCAGCCAGCAGAGGAGCTGGCCCCTGTGTCCAGGGTTGGTGAGGGGGAGATGGGACTGGAAGTGAGCTGGGGGCGTGGGGGGAGGGGCAGGGCCAGGAATAGCAGCGGGGAGCTGGGGTTGGCGACGGGGGCCCCTGTGGGCCTATACGAGGCCCCACAGGTCTATAGAGGGCCTTTGCCTAGGGCCCCCAATAGCCAAAGGCCTCCTCTGAATGTCATCCTCCTCTATCATGTGATATCCTTGTTCCTTAATGTGCAAAAAATAGATACTGCCTCAACAAAAATTTGTCTATGGACTATTTAGTCACTGTGTATTTTTAACTCTGGAAGGAATTCAGACACCATGGTGATGAAATCAGTATAAGAATATAAATAGAATATTTTTATCCAGCTAGTGTTTGTGCGTGTGTATATGTATACACACAAACACACATGAGGAGCGCTGGCAGCTCCAGGTTTTTTAAGGCTGCATCTTTGCTTGAGCCAGGATTAAAATTCCTCTATTGCCCTGTTCACCGATTGAATTTAGCCTCCAGATTTACCATAATTACTGATCAGGGGACAATTGAACTTTTTAGAAAACTTTTGGGGTAAAACAGAAACTAAAAGAAAACAATGAATGTCACCCCTGAAATTTGGCCATTCTCCCTTTTGTTTCCCTCCTTGCAGCTAAAACTTGCCAAGTACACGACATTTCACATAGCCCGTGGTCACTCCCTCTCAGACACGACACGACACTACAGAAATGTTCTATTAAATACTTTTCGCCTTTTGAGACCTCTTTATTTGTGCTAAGCGAATGTCAGTATCCATGGCATATTTCTATTTACTGTGGCCTAGCCTGCGTCCATGACTGCCCTGAGATCCAGCCAGTTCCTGACCCTAGAGAGCTAAAAGGCAGTGTCAGAAACGAGAAGTACATGGTAGAAACCTGGTCCCACTCCCACTCCCCCACCTCCTCCCACTCCCTGCAATGCTTTGGCTGCCAAAGCAGGTAGCTTCCACACTGCTCAAATAAAAAACCCTTCACTCGGTTTCCTCTATCCTCTGATTATCAGCAGTTTCCAATGAATCTCATCAGGAGGATCCCCAGTCTGACCTAGAGATTACGGGAAGTTTGCCACAGGAAAAAACTCAAGGAAGCTGGCCTGCCAGATATGTCCCTACCCGCTCTGTTCCCTTCTCCTATATTCTAACCTTAACAGTCATATGGGTCTGGAGAAGGCAAGAGCTGCTATCCAAGATGCCTCTGGAGAAGGGCTTGCAGTCCCATGTGAATAGAGCTTCTCAACATCAGGAGTTCCATTCGTGCAAATAACTGCAAAGTTCATATGTGGGAACTGAATTATGAACCTCCAAACTTAAAACAAGGAGCCTCTAAAAATCTCCACGAGCCTGATTCAAAGAGTAAACCCATAAACTTCCATATGTAGCCCAGGCCTAGTCTAAAGAAGCCGTAAGTCCACAAAGGAGGAATGTGGGTTACACTAGAGAAACATTTTAAGTCTATAGGTGCATGGAGATAAAGAAAATGAGAGTGAACAGTCTCTAATGGGGAAGGGGGGTGTGAAGAGATGGGCTTGAAAGGATGAATAAACAAGATGATGGGGAGCCAGGGAGCAAGGTTCCCTAAACAGCTCCACTCTCCTTCATTTCATGTCCCATTAGGACAGCCTCAATTTTCCCCAAACCAAAAGATCTGATCCTCACCCCTTGATTCATTCCCTCAACTTCCTCAGCTTCCTGGCACCCAGCTTGGATATACTCCACACTGCAGATCAGATGCTGCACAACCGCCGTAAGACTCCTGTTTTACAGAAACACATGCTTCAACAAGGAACTTTCATTGTACCTTTAAGAATCTGAATAGGACAGGCTGAGATAATATTCTTGCCAAAGCCACTCTGAAGCACTGCATTTGTGCACTGAAGATAGCTGGATACAAGAAGTGAAGGGGAGCTGGTGGTAGCACTGAAGAGTCTTCCAATGTGGGTGTGTGTTCAAATGTTTGAGGGGTAAGAACAATGAATTGTGGTTAGTCTGGATGTGATGGTCACCTTAGCTAGTGATTTTCCCCAGGTGTTAGCAGCTGAGTTGAAAGGAAATATACCCATGACACCGAGACTATGTCTACACTGGCAAGTTAGTTCGAATTAAGGAAGCTTAATTTGAACTAACTAAAGTCATGGCTACACTAGACTTTCATTAGTTCGAATTAAGGGCTTCCTTAATTCGAACTAATAAATTCAAATAGGATATTCAAAGTAAGGGTTAATTCGAACTAGTTAGTTCGAATTAACCAATGTGGCCATGTTAGTTCGAACTAATGCTTAGTTCGAACTAACCGGCCCATTGAATTCAATGCAAATTGCTAACTCAAACTAAGCAAGTGTCATTAATGGCACTTGCTTAGTTCGAACTAATTTTTTCTAGTTCAAATTAAGTTAATTCAAACTAACTAAAATTAGTTCAAATTAGTTCGAACTAACTAATTCGAACTAATTTTAGTAAGTGTAGACATAGCTTGTGTCTAGATTAGTGGGGCATATGCAAATACATCTTACGGTGGAGGCTACCTACTAGGAGCATGACCAGTTCCATAGTTAAGGCTGCATCTTTTCTTGAAGCAGGATTAAAATCTCTCTGTTGCACTGTTCGTTGATCGTGTTCGCTGTGGTAGCCATACGGGCTGTTTCCTGTACCTGTCCCCTAGCTTAGGCTTTCGCACTACAGCACCATTATAGCAGCACAGGCAGCCCTTCTCAGATAGCATTCCCTCCTCCCAATTGGACGAACGCCAGCAGCAGAAAAAAGAGGGGGGATTTCCTGCCATCTTTTTAATCAACCAGGCACATGGGAGTGGGGTAGAGGTTCTCTGCTATATATATTTCTACTGTATGTATAACATACAGGAGTGAGTCCTATTGCCTAAATCTCCAACATTAACCTAGTAGGTCCCATTTCCTAATACCTTGGAAATCAAAAAGAACATACTCATTGCATAGGCAGATATTAAACTAATTTACAATTTCAGCTAAATGTTTGTCTTCCAGATCCAGTCTTCAAAGGAGAAATTTCTCACTCAGAGTATGAATTTGATTATGAATGACAAGACTGAGTACTGAAGGAATGACTCCCGGAAAACAATTTCTGTTGCACTGCCCTAGGCTGTGTCTGAAGGCTGATTATAGTGTGTACCTAAAGCTGTCTATAAGTAGTATATCAGTCTGTCCAAATTTTAAACATATGACATTGTGTTGAGCTCTGCACCTATTACTGGAATGCCTGATCAGGGAAATAAAACAATTCCTCCTCATCTGAATTCTGAAAGAGGATCCTGTAAAACTGTGAGCAACAATCACAGAAAAACAGCATCTGAAGTGGTAGTCTGTTGTTGATATAGTTACAAAGTAACTCGCTGCCTCAGTGCACTAGGAAGCAAATATGAAGCTAAGTTTATAAAAATTGCAGTTATAAGGAGACTCAAACACAGGCACATGAACATTAGCAATGCGTGGGGTCCACTGGGATTTCATGGAGTGGTTTCTGAAGCAATCTGTGCATTGGTAAATACCACATTTTTCAATGAGCACAGGAAGTCTGCAAAGCTTTTTGTGCAAAAAAATCAGGTTAAAACTCATTAGAGCTCACATCAGGCATTGATGGGCTTTTCAAGCTGCCTTACTGTCATAAAGTGAAAAATAACAGGTAGAAATTGGTTTATATTTTTAAATGTCCTGGAATTTCTTTCTAGCCAGAGAATAAAACTGCCCCCATGCCAGATATATTCCCTTGGTTATTTTCCTCCTTTTGTTTCAAAAGTATGATATTTGACCAGGGTTGTAAACATTGCCATTGAACTCTTCTCCTAAGGGCTGAAACAGAGTTGGGGTGGGAGGGAGAAGAGCAAAAATATAGATGACCGGAGACCAAATCTAAACTGCAGGGGTAAGTCGATGGGAAATACACAATCTGCAGGCTGCAGATTGCTTATCTCCAGTCGACTTACTTTCTTCTATTTACCGCACTTTCTTGACTGGGCTGCATCAACGGGCAGGGTTCTTCCATCGACGCAGCATTACTCCACTTGGGAAGGTGGAGTAACTGGATCGAACAGAGAGCACTTCCGGGATCGATTGAGCAGGTCTACCATGGCCGCTAAATCAATCCCGCTGCATCGTTGCCTCCATTTTGAGGGATAGTAACAAGTATAACCCATGCCCTTGCCATCTCATGGATGAAGTGCTGTAATGCCTAATGCATGAGGTTTTATCTTAAGACCATTCAGCTCTTAAGTGGTATTTCTCACAGGGAGATGTTGGATCTGAACTGCAAAACCCAAGTAACTGAGTTATTTTTAGACAGTCTTTCTCCTTCTGTGATTCCATGGCCTTAGTAATAGTGGAGATGTTCCAAGTTTACACCACTAGGCTTAAAATGGAAGAGGGTGGTGGCCTCATATTTCTTGCAAAAGCTTCTCAGTTCTCAACCTCTCATATCATGTCACGACAGAGCATAGATCTGTTGACCTTCAAGATGTGCTGCAAGGACTACCTAACTTCCGAGGCTTTCCATGAGTGTATTTCAAGTCCAGATGAGTCAAAGGGGAGGATCTGTCTGTGGTGGGTGAGCATAATCTTTCTGAAGATTGCTCTAATTTATTTTTTTATAATAAAATGATAAAGGGTCTAGTGAAGCAGGTAGGAACCTTTTAATAAATAAGCAAAAATAATGTAAAAAGACATGATCAGCAGCAATTTATAAATAACATACTATTTGCTATAAAAGAGTTTTGTTACATATTCCAACCTTTTAAACGGGAATGTAACTTTTTTGGTCTTGGATTACTATTTTCTGTTAACTAAGACTTATTTTATAGATCAGATTGCAAACTAACTCGCAGAGACTAGAAGGGTATAATAACTGACTGTATTGTGTTTTAAAGTCTGGAACTCACAACTGAAACATTCCAATACCAATGACAGTTTGTAGAGATCAAAGGAGCTGACTGGAGGCATTCTGGCCTTCTACCAGTTATGCACCACTAAAATAAAATAAAATGAAATAACATGAGGGGAGTTATACTTTTGCAGGTATAGTAGTCTGGCTTGCCTTGAGGGCAAAGGCACACTGTTGGAACTGTAAGCAAAGAGATGGGGGTCTTTTTGTTTTTATTCTGACCTTCTTGGCGCGGTGGTCTACCCTACATCATGGTGCTGGATCAAATGATACTGCAAATCTAAAATAACTAAATCAGACAAAGGCTAGACTCCTCAGTGTTCTCGCGGTGCTCAAAAGTCAGGGAATAGAAGTGTGCTGTCTTATTTCTTTAACTGATTTACCATAAACAAAGAACCAGATTTTTCCAAGAGGAATTTTAGGGCAGCATTATTTTTTTTTCTTATTTTGTATTCAAATTCAAGGAACTCCTATATATGATGAATTGTGTAACACCGCAGGGTCTCATTACCACATGATAACCCTATTCCTCATGGTCTATAATTGAATAAATAAGGAAGGCCAATGAATCCATATTTATTTATGTGATTAATGCAAACCTCACTGTTTTAGCAACAGATTTTTGGAGGATTTTCTTACCCAGGGGAAAGGTAAAAATAACAACCCCTATGAACTAAACAAACAAAGAGTCCTGTGGCACTTTTAAAGATTAACACATGTATTTATCACATGAGTTTTCGTGGGAGACAAAGTGGGATTTTCCCCCACGAAAGCTCATGTGATAAATAAATTTGTTAGTCTTTAAAAGTGCCACAGGACTCCTTGTTTGTTTGGCTGACCTAGACTAACACGGCTCCCCCTTTGGAGTAGTGGAGGTTTGCAGAAAACATATATCTTTGGAATCCTTTTGCCATTAAACCTCACGTTTGTTGTCCAACGTGCAAGATAGTACCAACGCAAAAGAAGGGCACTGAGTCCACTCTTCTATTGTATCGGAAGAGAGTAAATGAGTGTAAACACTGGGAAATGCACATGTTGCACCCAGAAGGTGGAACAAATGCGCAGCATCTTCTCTCTCCCATTGAGGCTGTGGAAATTTCTCAAATTTCTTCTGTAAGGGAAGATGGTTGGGATGGTCACATTGGGGGGAAGAGGAATTTTGAGCAGGAGGCAGTCCCTTCATCTACTCCAACTGAATGTGGTTATTGGACAGATATTTAACGCTGCACTGAACAGCATTACCTTAACAAGATACACACACAGGAGAGGTTAGATACTCTGCAAAAGTGTCCATCAAAGGACTCTCTCTGAGCCCCTGGGTCTCCCCAAACAGCTGGAGCACCGGCAATTGCCGGCACAGCATGCCCAGCTGGCGGGGAGACATGGAGGCTTCCCTGCAGCTGGAGCGTGGTCCCGGCTAGGAGGGAGCGCGGGGCTCCCTCCTAGCCAGGACCAGAGCGCGGGTCCCAGCAAAACGGGAGCTGGCGGCTTCCTTCTCTCCAGGACCCCCCCCCTCCCCGGGTCCCAGCAAAAAGGAAGTCACTGCTCCCTTTTTGCCGGGACCCGGGGGGATCCTGGAGAGAAGGGACCCCCACGGTCCCTTCTTGCTGGGACTGCGCGGTCACGGTTAGGAGGGAGTGTGGGGCTCCCTTCTCCCTGAGACCCGCGCTCCAGCTGCCAAGCAGCCGGCAGCTGGAGCGCAGGTCTCCCGCTCTCCCTCCTGGTTGGCACCCAGTGGTCCCGGCAAGAAGGGAGCCGGGAGAGCCGCCCGCCCCTCCTC
>ML685771.1:15406229-15429255 GCA_007922175.1 Pelusios castaneus
TTCCTAGCCTGGGGAGCCGAGGCTCCAAAGGAGCCTCGCCTCCCCCTCGACCGAACTAGTCGACTTAGAGAGTGTAGTGTAGACTCTCTAAGTCGACTTAGTATGTCCCACCTTAAGTCAACTTAGGAGTCCACTGTGGACTCTCTAAGTCGACTTTATAAGGTTGACTTAAAGTTGACTTATTAAAGTCGATTTAGTAAAGTCGACCTAAATTCCCCAGTGTAGACATAGCCCCCGTGAATCCCTCTGGATCTGGGGACAGGCCTTACACACTGTTCCATGGGTTAACTGAATCAAACACACTCTCATAACAGAATGACTGGGGAGACATCTCCACCAGGAAAACCTCATTGATTTCCTCTCCTTTAGACTTCTCCCAGGAAATTTACTGCAGGATGGCCCTATGTTTGCTAAGTCCCACTCAAGGCATTCACCAAGTGCAGGAGTGGTAAAGAAGCAAAATCAATTTATTCATAAACCAGAACAGAAACTGGGGCCCCAGGGAATCAAGATGAGAGGCTTTCATTGGGTATGTTATTCTTCAAGAATCATTGATGTCTATGACAGCTTGAGGCCATGCTCTCTGTTACCTTCAAGCAGTCCCAGACAACACTTGCATCAGTGAGAAAATGTATTCAAAATATGCCCATTTCATTATATAGATGATTCACTTAACTGTTCTCGTTCCTCATGTCTTTGTGTGGGAGAGAACGACTTGGCTCCTACTGATTACATATTTATGAAAGGTTTACTGTAGGGTCTGGCACATAAAACATATTGGGAATAAAATTTGGGACCGAAGATTTTATTCTCACTATAAATCAAAGGAATCAGATTATGTTTTCTGTCTTAATTACATAAGCAGCTGACAAAACAGTATCAAAAGAGAGTGCCACTGGAATAATGTTTCATGGAAAGAAAAATAAAGTAAAACATAAATGGTAAAGGTAAGCAATATAATTAATTAAATATTTCAGGTTTCTCTTTATAAATTCTAGTACCTTTGTTTGATTCAGCAGATAAAAAAAAACCCTTGAGTTTTAATTCTGAAGGTGATTGTAATTTTTGTTACATTCATCAATGTCAAAACACAAACATATTTGTAATATTTAGTTTATATTCTACTTTGTATAAAATCCATGTAAAACTAAAAATATTTTGAGGGAACTCTAGATGTGATCTAAATAATTGAGCAAGAGAATCTTGTTAAATATTTAGAAAATGCATCTTGATATTTTGATACTTTGCAGCACTGCCCAATTAAAATTTATTATATGGAAGTTTCTGTCAAGCTTACTGAAACACTAAACACTAAATGATACCTGGGAAAAAAAAGATTGAAGATTTCATTGTAACTGGGATTGTCTAATGGTTTTTCAAATGAACAACACCACAATACGTCCATGTACTCAAAAGGTTTGGTACTGTGGTTGGGTGCAGATAAGAGTCAAAAAGTTCAAATCATTATCCAAATCTTATCCACGTTATGCAGACCTCTTGGGTCTGCAAAACTGAGTTGCATATCTCTTAGTAATAAGCAATGCTTTGAAAATGTAGCACTAAGCATTATTACTGGTGCCATCACTTTTGTTTCCGTTCTCAGCTGGGAATACATTCTGCAGAAGAACAGCAGGCTGTTTTACATACTTTGTCCTTCTTGTTCAAGGGCCTGAAGTCAATGGATTAATTTTAATAGGCTCTGGATCAGGCCTCTAGTGATGCTCAGAAGCCAGAAGACGGAAAAAAACACATTTATGTGAACATTTCAGAACATCAACAAAAGTTGGTTAAATATTATGGCAGTTTGTATGTGATTCAAAATCGTTTGCCTTCCCTTGTTTACATAGCATCATCCTTCTCTATGATATCACAGGGCATTGTACAAGTACATAGAATCATAAAAGATTAGGGTTGAAAGGGACCTCTGGAGGTCATCTAGTCCAACCCCCCTGCTCAAAACAGACCACTCCAACTAAATCATCCCAGCCAGAATTTTTTCAAGCCTCACCTTAAAAACCTCTAAGGATCAAGTATAGCATCATATGAACACAACTCTGGGTCATATTCTGTGTTCACTTACACCGACTGAAATCCCTAGTGATTCAATAAAGTTAGAGACGGCACTGTTACCATGGGGTTACACGGGGGTAACTGGGAACAGAGATAGCCATGTTTCTATCAATTGTAGTCTAGCAAAATAAAACTGTGTTGTACCATTTTCATCTGTGGAATTACCTTGTTTCAAATTGTTGCATGTTCATAGATGTTTACCATGACTATTAGAGATGGTCAAATAATGAAAAAAATTGGGAATCTCTGGAATAGTGAATAGCTGTTGTGAACAGTTTTCAGACATTTTGTGATGTGAACCACAGAAAGTCTGACAATTATTTATCCCAACATTTTTATGAATACTCAGGAGTAACAAATATATTCCCTGAAATCTAAAATGGTTTGAAACCCAAAAAAGAGTTTAAATATGTCCTATTTTTGTTTGCTGTTCAGCTATTCAACCAGCAATAGTCGTTTGTACTACTGTTGACTGTTCCAGTACTGCATCTGCCAACATTTACTTATTAGCTATGATTAATTTTGAAAGATAAGAGTTCCCCAACAAAATGTTTTTAAAAAGCCACCTGCATCAATGGGTGGCAGAAACTGATGGGGCCAGTGGTGAAAGGGGGACAGTCCCAGCAGAAACAGAGAGAGACACTTGCCAAGGAACAATAGGTAGATCTTCCACTTGGAGTCTCTGGCACTCATTGGCCAACTGGGGGAGATGGATGCAGATCTGCCCACATTCCCCCACACCCAAGATTTATCCCGTTGCAGGGGCCATGTGGAGCCCCCTTGGGCTCCATTCCAGAAGCCCACCCTGCATACCCAATCTAGAAATGGGAGCCCGGCCTGACAGATGCTGCAGATCTAGATGATTGGCTGTTCTGGGGCTTGGGAAGAATTTTTTTCAACCATGGACCAACTGGTAGAAGACCAGGAGTTCTTTGTCTTCTTCACAGTACTGCAAGACACAGTAGGTTGAGTAGGCATGCTCATGGCACCTAAATGAGGTACTGGGGAGATGTTTACTCCTCACAACTTGCCGCCAGTTTCCAGCATGGTTAATGAGAGTCAAATGAGGGGTTCCCAGAGGTAAAATACATGAGATATTGGTTACGGACCTTGGGATCACATGAGAGGGTGAGAGATTGTGGGCTTCATGGATTGAGATCAGCCCTGGTGGTCCTCACAGGCCAAGGTTTCTATCCTGCTGCACCTGTTATAACTCAGAGAGAGCTGAATCCTGGAGGCAGTGGGAAGGGGTGGGCTGAGAAAACACTAGCCCGCATTATGGTTAGATGGTAAGGAGCCCTGTTAACCACGCACTGGACCCGATTAATGCCTGGTGTAGGAGAGGATGGGTGATAGACAGGTAGTGCCCTTCTCTTGTGTTTAATAAAAATTGAATAAAAGCTGCAGTCTGCTGCTTAATGCCATACAAAGTCTGTGCTCATTTTGCCAGTGTGTCCACATCAATGCATTTTGCAACTTTGAGAAGTAAGAACAAAAAAAATCACTTGTGTCAAATAAAGCATTAAGTCAGATCAGGATTCACTCTTTGACTTTCCAGTTTCTGACATATCATCTAAAATTCCTCAGTTTCTTCTTGTTTGCACTCTATGGCCAACTGTATATTATGAAAAGTTCCTTTCTTTGTAGTTAGGACCTCTCCACCAGGAGGCTTCAAGACTAGCTCCTGGAACTTGTTTGAAATTTGATTGATTTTTTGTGATTTTTTAATCTTTATGAAGAGATCACAGGAATTAACTATTTGAACTGAGCTACCTGTACTATCTTTTGTAAACCACATGGTAATGTTTATGTTCCCTGACTTGATGAATGCAAAATCACTCCCTGTATAATTTTATTATTTATATTATAATTATGCTTCCAGGTGCCACCAGAATCAGTGCCCAGTTGTTCTAGGTGCTGTACAGGTTTGACATAGCTCCCTTCACAAAAGTTTACAAGCTAATTTAATACAAGGCATAACAAATATAAGAACAAACAATAAGGGAATTCAGGAGTAAGGATGAGGGTCACCTACACTAATCACATGTAAGGTGAGCAGGATTCAAGACCATCATTTTGTGTGTGCACAGGCACATGTACACACATATCTACTCACCTGGAAAAGTAATGTCCTTGCAAATATTTCAATGAATGCCCATTTATATGATTTTGAAATTAGTTCTCTGGGAATATTAGTATCAATAAAATTCAGGGCTTGGATTCACTGACGGCAGCGAATTCACTGCCATCAGATTGATCTGCTGGACTGACTGATTAGGTCTGTGAAGATCTGCTCAGCCACTGCTGGAAGACCATCCTCGCAGAAGGAGTAGCGCTGAGTTGGAGGGAAGGAACTTTCCTCCTGCTCAGGCTATTGAAGATAGCACAGTAAATACAAGGTAGGCAATCGGAGGGAGATGCAAAAGGAATTTTAATTACTTTGAGTATCTCCCTTTGATTGCTGCCGAAATTGTGTGGCAATATAGACCAGCCCTTAGTCACATAACTCTTTGTGGAAAGGGAACACAAAAAAGTCACAAGCCCAGCTGTAGAAATTCATTTCGAATTTGGAATGAGTATGTGCTTCACCTTCTTCACAGCATTTGCCCGGTACTAGTTATAAGTAAACATCTAAAAGATTTGAAAGCTCAGTCTGGTGACTGTAATAGGAATAGGGAAGCAGCCCTATAAACAGTTGTGTTCCTTCTACTGGTGCTCACCATGTTATATGATTTAGAAGCTGCCTGAAACCAATCAGAGCAGCAGCATGGATGAAGCTAAGTTTTTGTATATTTAGTAAATATGGTTATGGGAAGACAACAGAGTCTTGTGGCACTTTTAAAGACTAACAGATTTATTAACCGCATGAGCTTTCGTGGGAGAAAATCCCACTTCGTCAGACGCTTTGAAGATAGGAAAGTTACAGAGTGGGAGGAAATTAAATGCAGGGGAGTGTATGACATAGCATCAGGTCAGGCTGTAATACACTCCCCTGCATTTAATTTCCTCCCACTCTGTAACTTTCCTATCTTCAAAGCGTCTGACGAAGTGGGATTTTCTCCCACGAAAGCTCATGCGATTAATAAATCTGTTAGTCTTTAAAAGTGCCACAAGACTCTGTTGTCTTTCTACAATAGACTAACACGGCTACCCCTTTGGAATGTGGTTATGGGAGTCAACCCTGTGTGGTTTCCTCACATTGTTATTGAAATTCACTTTCTTGCCTAATGCTGATTCAGAACTTGTAATTCAAAATTAAAGCAGAAATCTTGTTCATGATAGCCTGGAAAATATTACAAGAACAGCTTGTTTCATGCTATTTTGGGCTCATTTGTTTCTGGACCTGACTAGAACCTGTACTCAAGTCCTTAAAAAATTATGGGGAAAATATTAACCAGCACTTGTCACTTCACAACAAATTTGGTTTAGGTTCAGATTGAGTTTTCTGTGAAGCTTCATAAGGAGACAGAGTTGTCCTTTTTTTCCCCTCCAAAACTGGCTAATTCATCACCAAATCAACAACCTTGACAATTTTTGAAAAAAAATTTACATTCAAGGACATAATTTTTCCTTCTGACTCACAAAGATGGCAGAGGAAAGCTGCTTTACACCTTTAGGCAATCATAATTTCCCTGAAAATTACCTTTTCATTGAATTTTGTTCTCAGTATTTTTCTTAAATCCCTTATACTAGAGATTTATCAACTGAAAGCATAGATTATAATAATATTTGCAGCTGGCCATCACTTCAGCCTTAGACCCAGGCTGTTAAATTTAAACATTAGCAATGAGACACTTCAATATAATTTTGGTACCTCTAATTTAATATTGTATGTAAAACATAATTCACTGCAAGTCCTTAGTGGGTAGCAGCAAATTTATATTGATTAATGTTCTGTCTGTTGTACTCATGATCTTCTCCTTAGAAACAGGAAAAGGACAAATATAATAATATAAAATATAATATGACATACATATAAAAAAGGGAGAGTGAAAAAATGCCATTTCAACAGAACTCTGAGAAGTTGTTATTCTATTGAGGCATTGGTTCTTTAGCAAAAAAAAATGAACTGTGCTTAGTTTTGTGCTAATGAAGTCACTAGATAAGACTCATTTATCTAAAATTAAATATAGCCATTCTTTTAAATGGAAACTAAAAAAACCTAACATATTGGACCAGTCATGTTATGTTTGCCAGGGGGTGAAAAATAGATTGCTTTAGGCTTTTTCATAAAAATAATTCAACTTTAAGGTTTCCTCTAGTCCTAGTTCAAGATAGGAGAAACCGCCCCCCCCCCTTCCCTCCCTGACACACACACTTGTTCGCACAACCTGAGTTTTCCACGTGGTAAGAGAACAAGCTGCTTTTTTTAGCTAACTATGAAAGTCACCCTCATGTGCTCACTTCAATATTTCTTCAGACTTAAAAGCTCAATTAAGGAGAAGGAATCAACTACCCAGATAGCACATTTAAAAAGATACACTGCCTAGTGATTTGTTCAATCACATAAGTCACAACGCTCACATAAATGTTTCAGAATATTTGAATTGAAGTAATGATGCGAATATCATAATGGTCATAATCACTGCCTCAGATAACATACCAGAAATGTATTTAGTAGTTAGTGAATGGGCTGAGTCCTTTCCAGGCTCTCAACAAAGCTGACAGGGCCTATGTTACTGTCCAAGTACACCCCCTTCCTGGGTTTGGCTTTCTTAGGAACTCCAAGAACAACAGCATAGATCTCAGGCTAAACTGCCTCCCTAGTACTCTTCTGGACATGGATGTTAGCCAACTACATGTGCCCCATAGACACACTCAATATGGGGCCCAGTTTCCCACATGCAACACACCAGAAGAAGGATTTTGGGAAGGATCTTTTTGGCTTCCTCTTGGCTCCCTTCATTTTTCCATACAGTAGCTTCTATATCTGACTGCTCCTTGGGTGAAAGTCAAGCCATTTTTGAAGTCGGTCTTGACTTACAGACATTAATTTGCAATGTAGAGCAGGGTCACTCAACTCACCCAGCAATTATAAAAAAATAAATTTGAAGAAATTAAGTCAATAAAAGATGCAATCGGATGAAATTCAGCTTTCCTCTCAGCCAGGAGACATCAAAATTAAACCCATGGAAGTTTGTTTACACTAGTGGTGTCTCCACACACTTGCTTCATTAATACCTGCCATCGTACTTACAAAATTAGACTTAAATGTTGCAGCAGAGATGGGATGAAGTTGTCGTAGCACTAAGTACAACAGGCTTCCCAGGGATTCCTGATAATTCCTGAGAAGTGTCTGAATGTCACCGCTCTCATGTCTGAATTAGAAAGGATGTAACTATCTATTCCATTAACAAGACTCAAGCTTTGCCTCTGATATGTTTCAAAAAGCCAAGTCACTCATGCAGGTTTATTCAATGTCAGATAATTAAGTAACCCAGTGTAATTAATCTTAAAATTAGAAACTAGTTGAATTTTCATTTTTGTTTAATCAGATTATTAATAACACAAATAGTCTTTTAATTATTCTTCCAGTGTACACCTCCCTCTGCACAAACTCACATTTTGACTTTCAAAACACATTAATTAGTGTTGAAGTTCTTTTCTGTAAATTGGCTGCCCTTGCCAGGAAATTTTCTTGGATTTCAGCTGGCAGAGAATTCCTCATAGATACCTGAGGTGTTAAACCATCTTTCCCATCCGCATTTTATCCCTTTTATAAATAAGTTGTGTTCCACTACATGATTACTTCATTTATTTTGACAAAGCCTTGAGCCTGCATCCAGTTCCAAGACTTAAGAATGCCCCCAGGGAAATCGAGGCAGGTCTTTGCTGGGAAAGGGTACATTGAGGATGTGGCATTTATTCCTTATTAGTTTATCACCTGCATCCTTAGCATCCTTTTTAATCAGCCCAAGTCTGAGTGATCCCTCCCTGCATGAACTTTTATTGATATAATTAGCTCTGGAGCTGAGTGCACTCTGTGTCCCTGCAAGGTCTGGAGAGATGTTTATTACCAAAATTCCTCAAAATCAATCCAGTGTGGAGGTGCTCAACATTTTAGGTAGACATAGGAAATTCAAAGCAAGCCTAAAACCCCTGATTAGGAGGGTGTCACTCTTCCTCCAGAGTCACTAGTAGCTAAATCTCTCTGAAAATGTGCTGAGGTGATATGCCGTGCAGGCTCTACTTCAAGTGAATTGAATCATTCCCGAATCATTACCAAATTGCTCTGACTTTTGTTAAGTATAGGGATATACATTACGTATCCTGGCCGAATTCCACTTCTAATTACCTTCTGCCTATCTAAAATGATCCTGTGGTTTTAATGGGTAAAGAGAGCTCTGTGTTTCTTAAAGCACTTTAGAATAGAAAATGTTATATAAATGTAAGATAAAAATATTGGGCAGAAGAGGGCTTCATTCCAAGCAAAAGCAATGTACTCCTTAGTCTTTCCTGGGAGATACAGATTTTGGAGGAGGCTGTAATGCTGGATAACCAGATGCCAGCTCATGACAAGGCCACTGGGCATCACTGAACACTGGTAGATGCATTGCCAGATACCAGTTGGGCTCGCCTGCATGTTAGGATTGTGTAAATAGATTTTAGAGTTAGAAGAATGTCTTTAAATCGTATGGAATGCTTGTAGAATGCGGCCTGCATTATTCCTGCTTATAATACCTGCATCCCTTGTTATAAGATATTTAATTGTTTGCTCTGTAACAATAAAAATGGGTGCTAAAACTGTAAATCCGCATAGTCAGGGAAGAAGCATTGCCATGTGTGAAATACTAGTTTACCACAACAGGCGTTGTCTTTCCCCAAGTAAAGAAGACCTACAGATGTCAAACAAGCCATTTGGACAAAAGACTTGGTTGATTGTTCTCCCAATACCCATGAAGAGGAGACATGAACAACCGCTCATCCCATCAGTCTGAAAACAGGGAAGGAAATAAAAATCCCTGTTAAAGATAAATTGTATTGTTTATTTCTGAGCATAAGCAAGGGGTGCCCACCTGTTTTGGTTGGGTTAGGCCTTAAGGACATAAAAAGTTTGCATATTATAGCAACTACTATCATCTTTTGTAACAGATTATCTTGCATACATGTTTATCTGTTTTAACTTTGTAAATAACTTTCCTGTTTCCTTTGCCTGGTTAACAAATCTTTAAATAGTTTATTATATGATTCACTACAATCTTTATCTTAGGTCAAGACCTGAAGTACATTTGGCCTGGGATGAGTGACTGGTACTTTGGGACTGGACATAATCTGAATATTGATGTGAATTTCGCAGAAGGGGCCATCTATCACAAAGACAGACTTGCCTGACTGGCAACGTAGATTGGAATGCTCAATGGGAGTGTCTGTAACTCCCTGTCAAGGCCATTACGGTGCTTGAGGAATTGGATGGTGAAATCGTATTATAGAACACGGAACAAATGTGGGGTTTGTGCCCTGGTTTCTGGCAGTCTGCCCTGAGGTTGACACCCACATTCCTGAGTTACTCCAGATAGTCTGAAATGCATATCCTATTCTTCATTCCATGGTAGAGAACAAACTCACCCCCATCCCTGAAAAAAACTGGGAAAACTCAGCAAAGGTGAATCTTAGAGATTATTACATACTCTGACAAGAAATTTTTACATAAAAAGGGATAAATAAGATCCCAAATGATCAAATAAAGATAGAATGTGGCTGTCTAGGGCAGTGGTTTTCAAACCACTGGTCAGGACCCAGTACTGGGTCACAGACCCTCAGAGACTGAGTCATGGTGACCCCTGCTGCCGCTGCTGAAAGACTGTAATGCATTGCTCAAAGATGTAATTGTTGGTTTGCGGGCATAAATAATTTTTTCAACTGGGCCCTGAGAAAAAAAGTTTGAAAACAAGTGGTCTAGGGATTATGTATATTCCAAGTGAGAGAGCAACCTTTAACTTGTCAGAAAAAATAAACTTACCTGAAAAAGAAAGAAACAAACATACACACACTCTCGGAGAAGCAAGAATACTATTTTGCACTTGTGCCTTCATACAAGGATAAGGGAATACTTTTGCACTGTTGCAAGGTAGGTGAATTCTACTACAGTCATTTTGCAAATGGCTATACTCGTTTGGAGAGTGAGGGATATGCCCAAATTACAGTGAAACAGAGACAGACATGCATATGACTTGCCTCCCAGTTCCCTGCTTTACCCCAACATTGCCTTGCCTCCCTGTTTCTGTATTCGATTATATACTGTATCTTGAGACAGAAGATGGGACAAATATTATCATTGCATCAACTACCATGGACATGAACACACTGGCAGTATAATAACTGTAAATCTAAGTAGAAATAAAGAAACTGGCGATATGTTAAATGATGGAGATAATATACATGCTGCATTTTGAGTGTTAAAATACAGCAAATACGTTTTGATAAACCCATAAGAGACAATATTTAAAGTCTGCAACTTGACTCCAATGTACTCAGTAGATTCTCTTTTCAATACTGTTTAAATATAGATGAGTGGCTTATAAAAATGGTGGAATTATTCAGTTCTTTGTTATTGATAAAATACTCAAAAAGGTCGCAGATGCAGCGCTTTATAGATGATAAAAATTCCCAACAGGAGTATCTACTGACAAAAAAGCACCCTGACCTTTTATCCATTGCAAAATGATTTCTCAGACAGAAACAGCCTCGCTTTGTTGTTTTGGTCTTCCATGAACTTCAAGGATGGCTTTTATTAATCACTGCAGACCAAAGCCAACAGCAGCATTGCTAGGAAAATGCAGCAAGAAAAGGTTTAGGATGGTTCAGTTAGCAGAAAAGTAAGCAAAATAGTTTCACTGCTAGGAGCAATGAAAATATGATGTCTTTCTTCTTATTATTTTCTTTATTAGTGATGTACAGTTAGGTGTTCTTGTATTCATTGGTAGGAACACAAGATGCACTCCTGTTCAAAGTACTTTCTTTTTAGAGGAATGTCTGTGGAGCTTAAACACACACACACACGAAAAAATATAATGTGTTTATACACACACAGAAGCATGTTATAGACAAAGTATATAATCATAATTAATTTGTTTTAGGGCATCATTTCACCATTATAAGATATCTTACCATTGGATTTGTTATTAGTCACATAGCAGGAGAGATGCTAAACTCAAAAAATAAATTCCAAAGGGGTAGCCGTGTTAGTCTATTGTAGAAAGACAACAGAGTCCTGTGGCACTTTTAAAGACTAACAGATTTATTTATCGCATGAGCTTTCATGGGAGAAAATCCCACTAAATAAATCTGTTAGTCTTTAAAAGTGCCACAGGACTCTGTTGTCTCAAAAAATAAGACCATGGAGAGACTCTTAAGAGCAATAAAGAAATAACCATTTATTAATACACCTATTAGACATGTATTGACCCTTTGAAAGACAAGTTATCAATTGTAACTGAATATAAAGTTTGACTTGTAAAATAAAGCAAGACAAAATGAAAGTGAAAAGATGATGTTGCTTTTAATGTATCTACTTTTTAGACCAAATTGTATCTTCTTATAAACATTCTCACACAGTTTTAAAAAAATCAGATCAAACAGAGAAAGCTGATTTCAGGGTTTTATGCATATCCCTCCCGTTCCTATTTTATCAATACATATATATATAAAAATTTATGATGAAGTGATATAAGATTAATCAACAAATGTTTGCAATGGCCACAGCATTCATGTTTTGCAAAGGCAGGAAGTGGATTATATAAGTCACGGTGCTGCCAAGTTTTGTGATTTTATCTCAAGACTCACGATATTTTTTTTAAAGCTCCCAGTTTCTGGAGTCAACTCTTTATGTGAGACTCTCAGACTTTCACTTACAAAAGAGAGAATTTTTAGCCTTTGTGATAATGGAGAAAAACTGGAAAACATTACCTAAATCTGCCCCAAATTTGCTAAAACCTGGAGGCAATGGCGGGGGGAGGGGAGAGAATGGCTTAAAAATGAGATTTTAAAAAATTAATCATATGCCTTTTGGGAATCCCAAAATACAATTTTTGAATGCTTGAGTGCTGACAAAATTTGTTTATTATACCATATCATCATGTGTCCTGCGAATGCTAGGGGTTTGGGGTTTTGTTTTTCCCCCTGAAAATATGTCAGAAATACTCTGGAGTGTTCAATAATGAATACTACTTTTTATATAGGACTAAGTGCCATTAGTAACCCTAAGTTCAACTGCACAGTCCTTGGAAGAAGGGGGAAAAAACCACTAATGCTATTTAGAAACCTCTAGAATTATTTATATTGTTTGTCTATATACAATAATATAACATTACAGTCCAGTATTTCTAGACCTACCAGGGCTTTATGTCCCATAGGAAAACTGGAAATTTCATTAATAAGGACCTAATCCAAAACCCATTAAATCCAGTGGGCATGTTTCTATTGGTTTTAACGGGTTTTGAATCGGGCATAAAAATAGTTTTAAAAAACTTCATTCTGAAACATCTCCATGTTGGGGTAAGGACTAGAGTGAGTGTAATTTTGAGGTAAGGCATATTCTAGGAGTGAAAGTGAAAACATTTTGTGGCAGGATAATCATTTAAACAGTTAGCTGTTTAAAGTTAGGATATTCAGGGTTTTGAAATATTATGATAAATCCCCCAGAAGATGGCCCAGCCAACAGAATGCAGGTGAGACAATGACAGTTAAATTAAAAAAAAAAAAGCAAATATTATATACTATTCTGATGTCAAATGGTGGCTCAGCATCCCTAAGTGTTTGGTTTTGGAATTTGCTTGAGTTTAATCATCAGAACTTTCCACTTGAGAAATAAAATGTAACTCATTGGACTGGAAGACTCATAGTGGTACAGAACCTTACATGTGCACCTTAGTGAATTTAAAGGGCAGAAATTAGATAGATCAGTGTACGTACATTCATGTTTCTACCAGTGCCTGATCAGGTACATACCATTATTTGTCAGAATTTTCTTCTTAGCAGACTGTTCGCTAAAAAGTTCCAAAGGGATAGCCATGTTAGTCTATTGCAGAAAAACAACAGAGTCCTGTGGCACATTTAAAGACTAATAGATTTATTTTTCGCATGAGCTTTCGTGGGAGAAAATCCCCCTTCTTCAAAGCGTCTGATGAAGTGGGATTTTCTCCCACGGAAGCTCATGCGATGAATAAATCTGTTAGTCTTTAAAAGTGCCACAGGACTCTGTTGTTCTCTAAAAACTTACTTCTAAAGAGTTACATCAGCAAAAATTGTCAGATGTCTGTTTCTCACACTGTCATTTAAAACCACTGGCTCGTTCCCCAGCCAATGTACATTGGTGTGGTACTATTGAACTGCTTGGAAGTATACTCACTTATTCCAGCTAAGGAGCTGGTGCACAAAGCACTACCTATCTCTCTTCCTCAGTAGTGTAGCGAGGGTGTCCAGCGCCCAGGGGCCAAGCCCATATTTGGGCTCCCCCAGGTGCCTCATGCCACCACATGCCTTGCAGAGGGGGGGTCTTAGCCCCCGCCCCCTATGTGCCCCAGGGAGAGGGGACCTGTACAGCCTCTGAGGGGCTGCAGGAGAGTGCCGAGTCGGCACCACACCAGGGGCAAATTAGAGGGGCCCTGGCCTGGGCTGCCCACTCTCAGGGCACCACCATGCCCTCTCCCCACATGGACCATACTGGCGGCGGGGGTGGTCATGCCTCCCAACGCTGGAGCAGGGCCATTCAACGCTGTGGGGAGCCGGGTCCAGGGGCCATCCTCTCTACGTTGCTCTCCGTGCAACGTTCCAGCCTGCCCCGCCCACAGGCAGCTGGTCCACCCCAGAGGGGCCGGGCATGTGGTCACTGCTCTGCAGGGCCTGGGGGCGGGCCGTCCCACCCCCTGGGGTGGACTAGCTGGCCTGGGACAGGGTAGGCCAGAACACTGCATGGAGAGCAACGAAGAGAGGATGGCCTCTGGTTCTGGCGCCCCACAGCACTGAATGGCTCCCCTCCAGCGCCAGGGGCCGTGGCCACCCCGCCACCAGTCTGGCCCACACAGAGGGAGTGTGGTGAGCAGTTTAGGCTGGGGCCTCTCTCATCCAGCCCTGGTGCAGGGATGGCCCAGTGCCCCCCTGCAGCCTGGCACCCAGGGGCTTGGCCACCTAGAACCTCCCCCTTTTGCTATGCCACTGCTCTTCCTTGAGCACTTCTCTTACCTACTGGATAATCAGCCAGGGTAGATTTATTAATTAGTGAATATCAGGAGGAATTCCACATTAGGTTCTGGAAACTATGGTGCTGGGGGTGCTGCTGCATCCTTTGTCTTGAAGTGGTTTCCATAATATCCAAGATTTATAGTTCGGTTCAATGGCTCTCAGCACCTCCCACAATAAAACCTATTCCAGCACCACTGGATTCTGCCAACATACTTAGATCATTCTCTTGCCGCCATTATAAATAGCAGAGTTGATAAATTGCAAGGATTGTAAACAGATCAGAAGGACATTCTTGAGAAGGCTAGTGGCATGGAAGATCTGGCAGAGTTCTCAGCTTTCACTGGCAGTGAACTAGCCTTAGGTTCTGGCATTGTTGCTTGGATACTGCAAAACTGATTTATTTATGCCTGATTTCAACCCTAAAGGAATCTAGCATCACAACTTCTAAACTCCAGGCTGAAAAGGATTTCCCCAGAGCATTAGATTTTAAGGCAAGGCTGCTTTGACCACAGTGGCTATGTCTACACTACAAAAAGTTAGGTCCACTTTGTTAGGTCGACCTAAAGTCGACCTAACAAAGTGCTTCCCCTGAACGGGGACTTAGTAAGTCGACCTAACTGCCCTTAGGTTGATCTAATAAAGTGGACTTACGCGTCCACTAAGGGTTAGGTCGACGTAACCGGCGGTCCTTATTAAGTCGACCTAACCTTTCATTAAGTCGACTTAAAGAATTTCTTAAGTCAACTTAATGAAAGCCTGGTGCAGACAGGGACTAAGTTAGGTCGACTTAAGCCTCCTTAGGTCAACCTAACTTCCAAGTGTAGACATAGCCAGTGATTTTTGCTGACTCCATTAGAAGATGTTTCCACTCTAATACATAACCATGGTATTCTATATTCCCATAATATGTTTAATCGCCTTAACAATTATAAGCCTTCCATCTTACACTTTTAAAAGGCCTAATAATCATTATTTTTGTCTGACTAGAAGGGAGTTATTTGAATAAGGTATTAGTTATAAAGTTATACAGTTATATATTAGTTATATTAATTATAAATGCTGGATCCAGAGACATAAATATATTCTTTAAACAGACTCAAGAGCTCATCCCAAAACTTTCACTCTAAAGTCAATCACTTGCCGTTTTTACTTGACTTCAGCAGGACAGCTTGCTTGAGTAAAGGCTGCACATGTAAGTAGGGATTAGAGGGTCAGACCCATTTTTTTGATATTAACATTACATTTAGAGAGATCTGTGACTCTTTGATGTTAAATTCAGTACTGGATTAGAGAACTGCGTTATAACTATTTTACTTTGAAACTATTCTTTTCTCCGAAGGAACAGGCAAACACTACCATTATAACATGCTCTAACTCCAGTAACAGACTGCACAGCTGTGTGGTTGCCATCATTCACTCTGAATGCAGTGCATTATTTCAGGGCACTACGCATGAAATCTCTTGCTGTGAATTTGGAAAACATACAAGGAGTCCTGTGGTACTTTTAAAGACTAACAAATTTATTTTTCACGTGAGCTTTTTTGTCTGAAGTCCCACTTTGTCAGATGCCAAAAGTTGGAAAAGACATAATTATTTTATCTTTGAGAAAGAAAAGACTACAGTGGGTTTATTTTAAACTCTGGTAGAAATAAAAAACAAATGCTGCTGGGCTAGAATCAGCCCCCGGTTCTGCTGCTGGTTAGTACCAGTACAACACAGGGTGTGGGGCCCCAAGGAGCATTAAATCAGCCTGGATGTGGCTTGCAGTAACAGAAACCCACTTCAAGCTAACTGCTGCAAGGGTCACACAGGGCAATGGTTTTCAAACTTTTTTTTCTTTGGGACCCACTTGAAAAAAATTATTTATGCCTGCAACCCAACAATAACATCTTTCAGCAATGCATTCCAGTCTTTTGGCTGCAGCAGCAGGGGGCGCCGTGACCCAGGACTGGGTCCTGACCCATGGTCTGAAAACCACTGAGATAGAGGGCCAAATGTGTGGGCTATTGATGAGTAAAAGGGCATATCCAGGAGAACCATGGCTACACTAGGCTTTCATTAGTTCGAATTAAGGGCTTCCTTAATTCGAACTAATAAATTCGAATACACTATTCGAACTAAGGGTTAATTCGAACTAGTTAGTTCGAATTAACCAATGTGGCCATGTTAGTTCGAACTAATTGCGTAGTTCGAACTAACCGTCCCATTGAACTCAATGCAATTCGCTAATTCGAACTAAGCAAGTGCCATGAATGGCACTTGCTTAGCTCGAACTAAGTTTTGCTAGTTCAAATTAAGTTAATTTGAACTAACTAAAATGAGTTCAAATTAGTTAGTTCGAATTAACTCATTCGTACTAACTTTAGTAAGTGTAGACATAGCCTATGAGTCTTATTGGTAAAAGCTACCACCCTGTATTCAAACACACTCCCTTTTCATACTGCACTGCATCCTTGATAACTATTCTGGGAAACCAAATGTTTGGCACATTTATCAAGGTAGGCATGATTTCAATAAGTTGAAATATAATTGAGAACTAAGGTACACTAGCCTTAGATGGGAGATCAGTGCTTTCTAAAATGGCCAGGGAAAAGAACTATGTCTCCACACATTTTACTGAAGTCAGATTCAAAAAGAAATGTTGGTGATTTAACATAAACAAAAGACAATTTTATAATCCTTATCAAATGTTCAGTCACTAGACCAGCATAAAGCATAGCTTATTAAAATGGATAAGAGGGGGATTATGTGATTCACGCTGTCAAGAAAAGAAATGTATTTAAAACACAGAGATTCTTTAATCTGTCACTCAGAAAGCACTGCACACATTGCCAGTGGAACAATGTATGTGCATGTAACTTTTAATCAGACAGGTTGAAACAAAGAGAACAGAGAAAAGATTCTTCCTAGCACATAAAATACGCTTTTTAACAACATAATCCTGAAAACATGTCAAACTTTGATGATTTTGGTTTGATGACAGTGACATAAGTATTTAACTGCTCTTTGCAAGTTATAGCATCAGGGCTAAGAATTCAAAGACCCCAAATGCAAGTTCTAAAATTTCCACCAAGATTTTGTATATTTGCACCTATATAATTTTTATACCCAAGAACTGCATCTGCAGATCCAAGATTTGCGAATGCATCTTGATTAGGCAACTTGTTTGGGTGCACACAAGTAAAGATCATTTTGAACATTTTGGCCAATGCGCAGCCCAAATAAAGCATCTCAAAGGCAAGAAAAAAAAAAACTTCAACTGATACTTACATTAAGATCATGATGAAGATCCTGTGTAGATTAGAGATATTTTAATGGTTAATAATGGTCACCAGGTTTTGTTAAAAAAAGAAAATATTGGAGATGCTCTATTAAAATAGCACAATATTATAGTACAGTATTAAAAATCTTACTCAAGGGTTTCATGTATTCACCTGTGGTATCTGCAGGAACTGAAGCAAGCCAAATTGCTTCACTAAGCTATCCTCCTACTTAGCAGTTTGAAAATTATAGTCCTGTGCCAGACACTCATATGGCTTTAACATCTAACATCACTGCCATGTGTTCAAAGTGGGCAGCAAACATACTGGCTATGTCTACACTTGCAAGTTAGTTCGAATTAAGGAAGCTTAATTCAAACTAACTTAAGCCTTGGCCACACTAGGCTTTCATTAGTTCGAATTAAGGGCTTCCTTTATTCGAACTAATAAATTTGATTACTTAATTCGAATTAACGGTTAATCCAATCCGTTCAGTCGAACTAAGTCAAATGTGGCCATATTAGTTCAAACTAACTGCTCAGTTCTAACTAATCGGCAGAATGACCTTCCTGCAACTGACTAATTCGAACTAAGCAAGTGCCCTACATGGCCATGGCTAGTTCGAACTAGCATTCTAGTGGGGCCATGCTAGTACGAATTAAGTTAATTCGAACTAACTAAAATTAGATCAAATTAGTTAGTTCTAATTAATTAATTCGAACTAGCTTTTGTAAGTGTAGACATAGCCACTGTGATTATAATACACGCACGTTACGGGAATTCAGCAAGTATGTGCCTCTTTATTAGAAGTATTTTTTTAAAAAAAAGTTTGTTCCTGGAGCAAGAGCTTTATAAAGATCAGAAATGTGTATCACCGGGGTTTTCATTGGATGAGCAAGTGATGAATTTTCATGACAAATTGCATGTAGATACATGATTAAAACTGGCACTTCAAAGAGGATCACATAAATTATGTGTGGCCAAGAAAAAAAAACAAGGAGTCTTGTGGCACTTTTAAAGACTAACACATTTATTTATCGCATGAGTTTTCGTAGGAGAAAACTCACTTCATCAGATGCTTGAAGATGGAGTGTCTCACTAAGTGGGATTTCTCCTATGAGAGCTCATGCAATAAATAAATTTGTTAGTCTGTAAAAGAGCCACTAGACTCCTTGTTTGTTTTGCTGAACTAGACTAACACAGCTTTGGAATATGTGGTCAAGAGTATTACATTAGGCTTTCAAAGGCTTTGTTCCAAATAATATTCTCTTTTTAACTTTGCCACTGATCAAACTATAACCCCTGACTTGCATGTCAGTCATGAAACATCAAGAACAATGTCCTTTAAACAGTCCTTTAAAATTATTTCTTTTAAAGAAAATAATTATAAAGTATGTATGATATAGAACAGATTAAACCTTTTAAAACTCTTTACCATTTGTAACTTATGTGACAGGTATAGGACTCATATAGAATAATGTTATGAATACAGACAGATATGTCACAGTTTTACATGCATTGTGTGTGACCTGATCAATGAGGGAAAGTTACTGCACAACTAGTTGGGTTGGTAGAGGTTACTGGATGACTGTATTGCTCTATTTATACTTGGCATAGTAGAATTTTTATTATACACCTATAATGCTCGCCTTAATTGGGGACTGTACAAAGAGGCAACATATGGGCTCTCCAATTAAGAACATCTGGGTCCCGCAGTTACATGGGCCCCACACTGTTCCGCTCCCATCAGGGCAGTGCGAGACCCGCAATGGAGGCCCCCATGGCCGGGCTTCACTCTGGGCCCTGCTGCCTTTGGCAGTGAGCCGAAGCCAGCAGGATGGGACAGAAGCACTTGGTCTGGCCTCTGGGCTGGCCCCCAAAGTGGAGCAGGCGGCCCAGGAGCGGGGCAGGTGCATGGGACCTGGCCTCTGGGCCGGCCTGCTGCCTGCCCCACACAGCTGCATGCAGCCGGTGCCGGCCCTCGCTGGTGGCATGGGGCCTCAGCTGGGGCTGGCTCCCAGCGGTGGCCTCTGGTCCCTGGCTGGGGCACCGGCCCTGGGCAGCCTGGAGTCCCGGCTGTGACTGGGATGGTGGGGGCCTCGGCCGGGGCCGGCTCGCAACCGCAGCTGGGGCCGGCTCTCCTCGCCGCCCAGTGGCGGGCAGTCTCAGCTTCCTGGGGCTGGGATTGGCTCTCCCCACTGCCCGGTGGGCAGCCTCGGCTTCCCGGGGCCGGGGCCAGCTCTCCCCACCTCCCAGTGCTGAGCGGCCTCGGCTTCCTGGGGCCGGGGCTGGCTCTCCCCGCCACCCGGCAGGCAGACTTAGCTTCCCAGGGTCGGCTCTCCTTGCCTCCCGGCTGGCAGCCTCAGCTTCCCAGGGCTGGGGCCGGCTCCTCCCGACTCCCGGCAGGCAGCCTTGACTTCCAGGGCCGGGGCTGGGGCTGGCTCTTCTCGCTGCCCGGTGGGCGGCCTCAGCTTCCTGGCCCAGGGCCGGGGCCAGCTCCCTGGGGGGCTGAGTGTGCCAACCTTCTGCGTGCCCCTCTAGCATGGAGGAGAGGGGTCCCCGCCTAGGCCAATTGGCCCTGGGCCCCGCTCCCCCCAAGGAACTGCCCTGCCAAAAATCACTGGGGGATAATTACCACACAATAGTATATTAACACTTCCAGGCTCTAAGTGAGTTGTTTTGCCAGATTGGGAGATAGGAAACGAAAAGAGCACTAAGGAGTTAAACGTTAACTTGGTTCCCGGGAAGTATGGTGCATAGCCCCAGGCTGTTCAGAGTGCAGTTAATGAGCTTTGACAGGGAGACAAGCTGACATGGAGAGAAACTCTGCAGGAGAGTATAGAGGGAGTTAATCCTTCCACAGCCCCCATGTGGAAGATGGTTAGACGCCTGGTGAGCAGGTATAGGCTGATTTATTGTTTTTAAGATATATTTTCTCTAAAGTGCTATAAGTCTAAGTAAATGATACTTAGCGTTAAGAAGGTTATTTGGTCACTGATTACCCCTGTCATTGCAGGACAGAACTAGAGTTTCTGAGCCTTCCTCAGACTTGCTGAGGCAGGACTGCAGCCCAGAGTCTGGTCTGACAGTAGGAGAATTACACACTAGGGCTATGTCTACACTTGTAATTTTAAGTTGACTTAGTGAGTCTACACTTAAAATTAAAGCCGACTTGGGGGGGAACTTACAGTCGACCTAGAGCGTCCACACTGGATGCCTAGGTCGACTTCTAGGAGCTAGGGGGACCTAGGGTAGGTCCACGGGGGCGGGGAGGCACCCCTTGCCCACTGCCAGGGGGCTCAGCCTTTGCCCCATTGTACATAGGTACAATGGGGCAAAGGGGGACAGGGACCCTGGCAGAGCATAGGGGCAGGGTGGGCAGGGCTCTGCCCTGCCCTGTGGGGGGGCATGCCAGGCTCCCCATGCCCCCCCCCAGCAGGGAGGACAGTGGTGCAGTCCTGGGGTAGCCCTAAGTTAACTTAGGGCTACCCCACGTCTACACTGGCTTAAGTCGACTCTAGGGAGTCGACTTAAGCCTTAAGTTGAATTTAAAGGAGGTTTTATAAAGTTGGCTTAATTTTAATTAAGTCGACTTTATTTTCCTTAAGTCGACTTAAGCAAGCTGCCTCAGTCACATGATGTGTAGACGCAGCCTCAGTCACATGATGGCTACAAATCTGAAGGTAGGATGAACTAGACAGGACCAAGATGGGCCACAGTTTTCCCAGTAATGTTGATCACTTGGTGTGCAATCTTCCATAGGAGAGTGTGCAAGTGGTTTCTCATCTGTCACCAGGTATAAACAAACCAGGAGTCCTGGGGCACTTTTAAAGACTAACAGATTTATTTATCGCATGAGCTTTCGTGGGAGAAAATCCCACTTCATCAGACGCTTTGAAGAGTATAAACAAGAGAGGATTCTTAACATCAATAGAAGCTGTACGATCAATTATTATTATAAATGCAGGACTGACCCTAACATGTATGTTTTGCAGGTTCTTGTAAAAAGCAAGGCAACTAAGCCTGCAGGGTTTCAGGTCGATATCATTAACTTGCTCAACACATCTGGGGTGGAAGTGTTTAGCATCTGGCTATCATAAGGATGCTTTCACTAGGGTGTCATAGAAAACGGATTCTAGCATCTGGCCGGTGTCCAAGTTCTTTTAATTTTCACTTGCTAAAAAGTGATTGAATGGAGGTGTGGCAGTAAGCTATCGGATATATCCTGGATATATCCTGGATATACCCAGGGAAGAGGTATTTATAAAGCAGGAAACACCATTCTTAGGACTGCCCAGACTTGACTGAATATTGTTAGGAGCCAAGTGTCAGGGTATATTTAAGGTTTCTGCAACTCTTTTGAAGAAACAATTCTGTAAAACAACATTGCAATCAAAACTGGAAGTCAGAATGGCATCATTTCTGTTACTATGAGTTGTGAATTCTAGCCTGATCATGAGCTAGGATGACCAAATGTCCTGATTTTATAGGGACAGTCCTGATATTTGTGGTTTTTTCTTATATTGATACTTATTACCATCCACTCCCCATTTTTCACACTTGCTACTGGTCACCCTACCCATGAGCTGGCCTCCCAGAAGGGATGGGGGAGAGGTTTCACTGAAATGGAGAAGAAGAAAAGCCCTACGAAAACAGAACTTAAGACCCTGCAAACATTTATGCATATGAATAGTTACTCACGCATTACTGAGGTCTGGCAGCTTTTGCTTGGAGGGTGAGGGGGCAAAGATAAGATCATATCTTCACAGGTAACTATTCCTTAATTCCATCCATATTGATGTTAGTGGGAAATTTCTTCTGTTTTCTTTGTTGGTTATGCCAATTTTTGTTGCTAGTAAATGCATTCCTGTAAGAATAGGATATATTTCTGTGGCTCAGATCACTTTGTGAGAAGAAGCAAGTGAAATAATTGATACCTATGGCTACTTACTGTAACTCACAATACTATTTCCAAAGGGGTAGCTGTGTTAGTCTAGATCAGCAAAACAAACAAGGAGTCCTGCGGCACTTTTAAAGACTAACAAATTTATTTATTGCATGAGCTTTTGTGGAAGAAAATCCCACTTCGTCAGACGCTTTGTTCCCCATCTTCAAAGTGTCTGATGAAGTGGGATTTTCTCCCACAAAATCTCATGCAATAAATAAACGTTAGTCTTTAAAAGTGCCACAGGACTCCTTGTTTGTTTCACAATACTATCACTTTTTGGATAGTATAGAAGACATAATGTATCTTGAGTACATTGGTCACACGTGATAATTGCCTTGCCACCTTACTATTTCTTGGGGGAAGAAGTGCCATTCAAATATAAGTCATATTATAGTAAGTCAACTTAATTTACCCTGCGTCTACACTACAGTTTTCTTAAGTCGACTTAAGCAGCTTGCTTAAGTCGACTTAAGGAAAATAAAGTCGACTTAATTAAAATTAAGTCGACTTCCTAACACCACCTTCCTAATCAACCTAAGGCTTAAGTCGACTCCCTAGAGTCGACTTA
>ML685771.1:15443252-15455324 GCA_007922175.1 Pelusios castaneus
TGACTTGTTAATGTTGAGTTTATCAATTAATTCCAAAACTTCCTCTACAGTAGGTTTAGGTTGTTAACTATTTTCTAAAGTTACGTTTCATCTTTTCTTGGCATTTTCCAGGATGTATTACTATGACTAATTAATATTTGTTTAGCACCAACATTGTCCCATACAATACAATACATCGTATAAATGCAGACGATCCCTCCTCCGATCTAAAAGAAAAACACATATAAGACAGAGCACTAGAAAAAGAAGAAGTGGGGATAATTGTTGTATTACAGTCCCCTCATTACATGCAGGTTGTAGAAATGGCTAAATAAATAGCTAACTACAACTGATACGTAATAAAGGAGAGGAAAGCTGAGAGTCATGGGTAAACATTTCTTCCCATTATGCCCATTTGTTTTAGGGTAAAAGTAACCTGTGGCTTGACAAGCTGTTATAGGCTTTTTGGGTGGGAGGCAAAGCAGATTCTCCATAACATTCTTGGATGCATGAAGGAGAAACACAGGAACACCCTCAGTGCTTTCGTCACTGAATGTATTCTTTCTTCCTAGGAAAGATGCACAGGACCACCTTCAGAATGAGTGAGCTCCCAGCACAGTCAGACTAAGAAGTTCCTCCTGTCTCCACTGAAAATACAGCTTAGTTTCAACCTGCAGTTTACCATGTGCAAGCGCAGTATATATCTTTGTCTCCCTCCAGTGTCTGGTCCATGTAAGCAATTAACAATTCTGCCACAGCTGGTAGCTACCATGTATGTCGTGTAGCTCAAGCAATAGAGGCTCTGTGCTGTTGGCATTGAAGGTGTCAGACCCCATCATGGTCCAAGTAGGATGATTCAGTTATATATCAAATAGAATCTAGATCTATATCTAGAGCTGGTTAAAACAAATGGAGAAAATTGAATGTGAAAATACTAACAAAATCTTTTCTGTTTTTCATCAGTTTTGAATTTCTCAAATCATTGCAAGCAGTTTTGAAAAAAATTAGATGAGCTTCTATGGATTGACATCAAACAGAAATTTAAGAGAACATTACTCTCCATTAAGATGTTGATCTTTATTGTACAAGTCAGAAATCAGAGACTTCGTGAGCTCATGTCACCTCTAATTTCTCAAGAACAGCAGAAGATTATTTACTACAAGTGTGTCATTCTACCCTCTTGCTACCTGCCATGATTTAGGTAATACTAACCAGACCTGAACCTTTTTATAATTACTAAAATCCTTTTCTAAAAATAAAGTAGAAAGCAGACTGGCTTCTTTAAAATCCTCCTACTGAATTTAAAGTTTCTCAAACTAGGCCTCTGCATTATTGTTATTTATTTTCATTCTTTTTCTCCCATTTATAAAATGCATCAAATCACTGAACAGATAAGCATTCTGATAACATACAAATATCAATACATCAGCCCTGTGCACCACCTATTTTGATGCTAACCAATGCAAATAAAGTAACTCCTCCACAACACAATCCCACAACCAACATCCTTACAAAAACCTGGATATAAAGACAGTCCTTACAGCAACACTGTGCTGATTTAAAGTCAAGTTTTGTGACAGATATAAGGTCAGTGATTAACTGAAGCAGTGACATGAAAATATGCTTATTTAACTCACTGTATGAAATATATTATTGTCCTACTCCTTTTCCACAGAGAAAATACTTACAAATACTCAGAAAAGGAGTTCATTCTTCAGCTCAAGAGGTAAAGGGTCAGGATTTTAATGCTAGTGGTATTGGCTTCAGTTTGGGGGTGGCAACCCCCAAAGGTGGGTGTATACTTACATCCTTTTTTCATGAAAAGCATTAGAGAAACAATTTGCCAACGTAGAAGCCATGGCACTGACACCCACCCATCACCCGAAAAGGTTTTAGCCCTACCTGTCAGACATGGTTAATAGCTGTAGCGAGTTGCCCTATTAAGAGCTATGATCTTTTACTACACCCATCACTACGCTACAGTATGTACAGTACAGTACCTAACTGGCTGCTATTACAAAGATTTCTATAATTTTTACAAACTATTTTATATTTGTAAGAACATTCTGAACTATTATCCTGAATAATTCAAACAGAGCTACAGCTGGCAAAATGAAAGAGAAAAATATATTTGATGTTGCATTACCCTGGCTTTCTTAGTCTTTGTTCCTGTCATGGGCTAAGCCCTCCCGCCCGTCCCCAGATGGGGAAAGTCTGGGGGGCGCCAGCAGGGAGGGTGCCTCCACGACCTTGCAAACTCAGTATACGGCCCTTAGGTTCAGGGCAGTATGGCCAGCAGCCTCAGAGTCAGTACACAGGCCCCTGGGTTCAGGGCAGTGCGAAGTCTTCATTGGGGAGGGTGCTTGGGTAGTGGGGGCTCAGGCCCACCCGCTCCACTGAGCCCCAGCCCAGGGCCCTATTGGTGCCGGGGTTGTGGCACAGAGTCAGCGGGGATCCAGACCGCAACACGCTGGCCCTCAGGCAAACCACCCCTGGCTTCACAACTGGGGGCCCTGGACTACTTCCTACCCGAGTAGGTATCTGTCCCTTGGCGTGGCCTCGTTCCAGGCCTCCTTAGCTCTGACGTGGCTGCCAGCTGCTGCTCTGGAGGGCCCTGGGGTTTGCAAGCTGAAGCCTGTGTCTGCAGGTCAGTCTCAGTGCGGCCGTCCCAATGGCTGCGTCTACACTGGTAAATTTTAATTTTAAGCTTGCTTAAGTCGACTTAATTTACCCTGCGTCTACACTACACTTTGCTTAAGTTGACTTAAGCAGCTTACATAAGTCGACTTGAGGAAAATAAAGTCGACAATTAAAATTAAGTCGATTTTATTAAACCTCCTTTCCACTAGACCTAAGGCTTAATTCGACTCCCTAGAGTCGACTTAAGCCAGTGTAGCCATGGGGTAGCCCTAAGTCAACTTAGGGCTACCCCAGGGCTACACCAATGCCTCCCTGCCGGGGGGGGGGGCACAGGGGGAGCTTGGCTTGCCCCTCCCCCCCAGCGCAGGGCAGAGCCCTGCCCACCCTGCCCCTATGCCCTGCCAGAGTCCCTGTCCCCCTTTGCCCCATTGTACCTAGGTACAATGGGGCAAAGGCTGAGCCCCCTGGCATTGGGCAAGGGGTGCCCCCTGCCCCTGTGGACCTGCCCTGGGTCCCCCTAGCCCCACAAAGTTGACCTAGACTGTCCAGTGTGGATGCTCTAGGTCGACTTTGTAAGTTCCCCTTTAAGTCGACTTTAATTTTCAATGTGGACACACTAAGTCGACTTAAATTACCCAGTGTAGACATAGCCAATGTGTCTGCTCTAGGTGGCTCCTTTCGAGGATTCCCTCTCTCGCTGCCTAGGTTGATAACACTCCGGTGCAGGCGCTTCCCGCATAGGTCCTTCCTCCTCACCGGTCAGCCCAGACTGAGCTGAGCTACTCCCTTTTATGCGGGGACAGTAGCAGGGCTTGAGGGGCAGAGTTTCCGCCACCCACAGAGCTCCTTTGGCATCTTCAGTGCGGGGTAAACTCACCCCGTCACAGTTTTTTTAGGATGGATTTCACCCCGGTGTGGAAAGCAGCATAACGCCTGTGAACCTTGGAGGTCAACACTCAAAAGAGGGTTTAAATGGGTTTAAGTGGTCCTTAGGCTCTTTATACTGGGGGAAAATTCATCCCGATGTGCCTACCTAGCACTTCTTAATCCCACTAAAACCTAGTAGCATAGGCCAATCCCTATGAAAGATGAAGCGCTTCCTGAGACATGCTGAGTGTCTTGCCAGTTTATTGACTTCAACTGAGAGTCCATTGACTTAAATGGAAGATTAGGGCATTGAGCACTTCTCATGAAACACCCTGTGTCTAGCAGGACTAAGTCCTATAAACAGGTCTTTAAATGATGGGCTTTTCCACCCTTTCTCATAATAGCCTCTTTTCAGCAAAGAATTTAAGCATGTGCTTAATTCCAGTACCGCAGAAAGAGATCTGGGTGGCAGAGGATCACAAGCTAAATATGAGTCAACAGTGTAACACCGTTGCAAAAAAAGCAAACACTATTCTGGGATGTATTACAGGAGTATTGTAAGTAAGACACAAGAAGTAATTCTTAAGCTCTACTCTGCGCCGATCAGGCCTCAACTGGAGTATTGTGTCCAGTTCTGGGTACCTCCTTTTACGAAAGATGTGGAGAAACTGGGAAGAGCAACATGAATTATTAAAGATCTGGAACACTTGACTTATGAGGAAAGACTGAAAAAGCTGGGTTTGTTTAGTCTGAAAAAGAGGAGACAGAGGGGACGTGATAACAGTTTTCAAGTACCTAAAAGGTTGTTATAAGGAAGAGTGAGAAAAATTAATCCCTTTAACCGCCAACGATTTGACAAGAATCAATAGGCTTAAAATGCAGCAAGGGAGGTTTAGGTTGGACATTAGGAAAAAATTCCTAACTATCAGCGTGCTTAACCACTGGACTAAGTTGCCTGGGCAGGTTGTGGAATCTCCGTCATTGGAAGTTTTTAAGACTGGGTTAGACAAACACCTGTCAGACAATGGTTTAGGAAGGTACTTGGTCCTGCCATGAGTGCTGGGGACTGGGCTTGCTGACCTCTCATGGTCCCTTCCAGTTTCTAGGATTCCATCCCTATTCAGAAAAGCACTGTGGTACATGCTTAATGTACAAACTAATCTCTCATTAAAGATGAAGCTTAATGCTTTGCCCTAGTGATGAATGGCTAAATCAGGACCTAAGGCAATCTATTGCAATCTATTATGCTTAATTTTAAGCACAGGTAGTGCTGGTGCTTTCAGTGGGACTGTTCCTGTGCTTAACATTAAGCCTATGTTTGTCTGCAAATAAGAGCCTTGGTGGGTGAGGCAATATCTTTTATTGCTCCAACTTCTGTTGGTGAGAGAGCCCTATAATTCAACCACTGACAGAGGTTTTCCTGTCCGTGTGAATTAGTGGAGTGCTACAGATTGTTACTTTGAAAGGAAAGTTTATTTTACCTTCATTAAAAGAAAATGTGATTGCACAGGTGCTTGATGCCTAAAGGGCCTCCCTTCCACCAAATGCCATTGCCAACTGATTAGATTTACAGAAAGTTCTATCATTTCCAGGCAAATTTCTGTCAGAGAAACAAGAATTTCTGCCACAGCACTTGTCAGATCTCACTTGTTAATCTTCACTCTGAGTCTTTTTTTAAAAGTATAAAATATTCCTCTCAAACAATGACATGGATATTCTATACCTGGTGCCAAGTCAAGGATACACTATCCATGTGCATAACAGTAGTTATATACAGTAGTTATATACAGTAGTGATTCAATTAAAAAAAATCTATAAAAGGCATCACCTTGCATTATACTTTTGACTTGAGGTGAACATGAAGTAGAATTGACATTCATATCTATTCAGGTCAGACAGTTTTAACTCTACATGGTCCAATTCCATCTCTCCCTCAGGAAAGCCTGTTCAGTCTTAATGAATGCATAAGCTTGCTTTATGTTTTCCCAGAGCCTTCAGAGGTTTAGTCTGAGCTTGGCTAATATCCAGGTTCAGGCTGTACAGAAACATGAGATGACTGTGAATATATTAATAAAAATGTAGAGCATTCCAGTTTAAGAAAAGAGACAGGGGATCATCACTTAAAGGAAATGTGTTTGATTCTCCTCTTATTTAAACTAGTGTTACTCCAGAGCAGCTCTGTGGTCTTCAGTGGCTTTATTCCTAATTGTCCTTGTTGTGAATAGAGCAAAACCAGGATGCTAAATATACAGATTTGAGCCTTAACCTTTCTGAATGTCCTCAGGTCATAGGGCCAGATTGTAGAACTGGTACACAGCTGAGCACTTACTCTTGTGACTTTTTCCCTCACCTTCAGTGATGAGGAAGAAGTCTACATTCTGGTTCAAAACTCATCTCTGAAACTAGTAATGGTCAAACTACTTAAAGTGAAATATGAAAGAAACTGAACTCCTCATGCTAAATCTGAATGTATTTTGCAGGTCAGGAGCATCTAGATCTCTTTATTTTATTTATTTTTTTAAATTGTCACCTCCTTTCAGCTGACACTAAAAGCAGTAACAAAAATGCTCTGAAGATGGTTGTTTCAGTGGCAATTTACACATCAGCCCAAATCAAGATGTACTGAGAATTTCCCCAGATAGACTTCCTATTTAAATATCAGTTTGATTTGAAGAAACATTGGAGATGTATCTGTGTTTTTCAGGGCATATCCTAACCCCTGAATTATTTGATGTTGTCCCATTAATAGCCTTAATCAACACCAACCTGATTAATAAAAAGAAGATACACAAATTGAGTATAATTTTGTTCTTGAGGACACTGAATTAATTACATCTCTCTCTAGAAGTCAACAGAAAAGATTAATATTGCCCTTATCGCAACAAAACTGACATGCCATTTGGTTGCTAGTTGGTGAGCTACTTTCCCCAAAACGTCTCAGTGCAACACAAGAAGGAACATACTGCGTATCATAATTATAAGTGGTTAATGTTCTGGTCCATGGGTGTTTATTTTGTGTCACTGAGGAGAGCAGTCTGGAAGGCAGGGTCAGTTGACTTATGTTTAAATCCCAACTTCCCCCCTGGAGGGGAAGTGCAGTATATGTGGGACTTACTGAAGTGACTCTGCTCCTATACACTGGATTCTTCTACTTTGACTCCCACAGGGCATTTCTGAGCACAGTCCATTTATCTGGTGCCAGTCCTTGTACAGATGCTCATGAATGTTCTACTTCCCAGTACCCTTTTCAATCAAGAGCTAAATACAAACCTTTTTTTTTTTTTTTTTTTTGTATTCAGGAAGCATAATCATCAACACTGCCATGGCCACTAGCCTGTGGGTGGGCTCAAGACATACACTTTAAAAGAGGTGCAGCCACAGCAATCTCCAAGTTCAAGAATAGGGCATCCTGGCACTCTTGCGGTTGATGCTGTTCTGCACCACCATGTCTCAGTGCCTATAATTTAGCTTTCTGTGGTTAAGAAGGAGTATTTGCCATAAGAGATAAGCTTGAAGCAATACTTAGATCCCTTGGGCCCCATTAATTCCAGTAATTTCCAGATCTGGACTGGAAATTTTTTGTTTCAGGCCCATTTCTTATTTGCTTTCTCCGCAGAAGTATCTGGGGCTATATTTCTTCTTGAATACTATGATGAACCCTTTGATTTTATTAGAGCTGCTTATTGATTTATATATCACCTATCATTTTAGGGTATGTCTACACTAGCAATTTAGGTTGACTTAAGGACCCTTAAGTCAACCTAAATTACACCATGTCCACTCTGGACTTTCATTAAGTTGACTTAAGAAATTCCTTATGTCGACTTAATGAAAGCTTAAGTCAACTTAATAACTATCGTCCATTAGGTCGACTTAAGCCTTAAGTCGACTCCTTAAGTCAACTTAAGGACAGTGTGGACGGGGAGTAATAAGTTGACCTTGTTAAGTCGACTTAAGGCCAGTTAAGTCGACTTAACAAAGTGGACTAAGTCGACGTACAGGGTAGCCACTTTGTTAAGTCGACTTAACTTTTTCTAGTGTAGACATACCGTTAGTGACTAGGCATGGTTTACAAAACAATACAATTACAAAGGCAACCCACAAATAAAATGACCATAGCTGCCTCTACAGAGATGGCAATTGCCCAGTTGTGGGAACAAAGTAAACCAAAAGTGGGTTGGGTTTTTTTTAGAAGTACAACAAAAAGTGAAACCAATTAGGTTGGCCTGCGTTATGGCTTGGAAACCAACAAACCAAGACCCTACCAGATTCTCGAGGAGAATGAATTTCAAAGGTGGCAGGTTACTGTATGTTAATTTAATAATCTGCATCACTCACATGTATAGTTACTTGTTTTGAAAGTAATTTCTCATAATCACTGTGAAATATAATGTTACAGATGTAAATATAGAGCACATGGAACACACCGAAGTAGTGTAAGTCGGTGCAAAACCCGCTCTGACATAGGTCAGTCCAAAACTACTAGCTTTTACCAGTGGATTTAGGGGCACCTGCCCCAGGCTACTAGTCCAGGGGTGCCAGGCTTGTGGGGGGATGCCGGCCTTGGGGTGCTGTTTTCATTGTTAAAGACAAAAGGGAAAATAGAATGTTTGAAATGTTTGAAGAAAAATGTTTTAGATATTCCATATGTGGAGTCCTTTTTCACTAACTTCCTAGAATGTTTTGAACCTCTGTAGAATCTCATGTCTTATGTGACAAAGTTAAGGAATGCACGCATGCAAATCATGCATCCAAGTTCTGAAATGGGCTACAAATACAATACAAAAAATAAGGTATTCCAAAGTGTAACAAATAGGGGTGGGAGACGGGGGCACCAAAGGCTATGTCTACACTTGCTAAAATTAGTTTGAATTAGTTAGTTCGAACTAACTAATTCGAATTAATTTTAGTTAGTTTGAATTAGCTTAATTTGAACTAGCATGGCCACACTGGAATGTTAGTTTGAACTAAGCAAGCACTTGATTAGTTCAGATTAGCAATCCCCATTCATTTCAATGGCCGGTTAATTCAAACTAAGAAATTAGTTCGAATTAACATGGCCACATTGGTTAATTCGAACTGGTTAGTTCTAATTAACCCCTTAGTTCAAATACCCTATTCAAACTTATTAGTTCGAATTAAGGAAGTCCTTAATTCGAACTAACTAAAGCCTAGTGTAGCCATGGCTTTAGTTAGTTCGAATTAAGCCTCCTTAATTCGAACTAACTTGCCAGTGTAGACATAGCCAAAGACACTTCTCACCTGAGGTGCCATTTGGTCTAGGGGTGGATCTGCATCTGACCCTGACTCTGTTTCCACATTAGCTCACCACGTGTTCTGGGCGTTTGAGGGAAGTGACATTCTCAGTTCAGAAGGGGGATGATGGACACCATGGTCTAGTATAAGAACCAGGAGTCAGAAAAGGCCTAATGGAAAGGCCTACTGAGAAATACATAGCTCATGAGAATATTTTTCTTACACTGGTAACAACAAATGCAGGACAAGTGGAGAAAGTTTGCTTGGAACCCCAGTAATATGATTTAGCCTTTAATAGCGGAGGGTCAATGCTGCACTGTATTCAAAATCTCCTCCTTGCTCCTCAACCTGACAGTATGTTTGCCTGAAACACCATCTGCCTTTTTGGGATGCCACCACTGTGTATTGAGGTGAGACAGGGCTGCTGTCGATCACAGTCTTATTATGGTAGGGAATATTTCTTGGCATTTACTCCCTCTTGACTTCTCTCAGTCCCTCTCTCTTCATGTTCATTAGGAACCTACAACCTTTCTTTTTCCAAAGTGCTTTTGTGGTATGACTCTTGACCTTGTATTTATCACCTTCTCCACCCCATTTTCTTCCTTTATTCTTTCATTTGGACCACCTTCTTCTTTTGTATTTCATGTCAGTTTTATAGAAGTTATACAGCAGTCATGGGTGGCATTTTATAAAGGAAATTATTATTGAGCCAAAGGAAGAAAGGGTGAGAGAAATGTATTTTATGAACTGTAACATGTAAATTAGCAGCAAAAATGTCCCATGGGAACCATCATCTAACACCAATATAGAAATGGCATAAGGATTATAGAAGAGACTATTAGATTGGTGACAGAAACTGTGGATTACCTACTATCTCAGGTGGGATTTTAAAAAGATGGGAGTGAAATCATAGCCTTTTGAAGTCACTGACAAAACTCTCACTGACTCACATGTGATTAAGGTTTCATACATGGTCTCACCATCACGTATCTACACTATTGATTGTATTCTACTTTCTCCCAGCAGAGAGTGAGGATAAAGCTGAGAGGGAACTTGAATGTCTATTTGAACAGCAGAAATATTGAGTGGTATAAGAGAAGAAACATAGCAAAAAGCTTTAAAAAAGCTTAGAAGAATATTATTCTAACACAGTAAGACTGATCAACATCAGGCTTATCTGTCTTTAGCATCAAGCTTACTTCTTCTCAGTATACTTTTATGGAATGAGGTTAGTCGCATTAATTTCTGAAGAGTCTGGGGATATTGTCAGTGGAAGAACCACAGACTGACATTCACTTCTATCCTCGCTATTCAGCAGAACACCCTGCAAACCTTAAGATGCTGTGTGTGTTTGGTTGAATTATAATACCCCTCCTTGGAGCAGAAGTAGATGATTTATTATTTTGATTTGACACACACAGACTTTCCATTATGAACATGTCCTATCATTTATATCTTTGCCACCTTACTTGGTGGCCTTCAGTCTAAAAACAACACTGAGATATCTGCTTCTAATGGAACCAATTTAGGGGAAAAATAATGTTATGCTGACTGAAGACTTTGTTAGTCAGGTGTTTCAGTACACAGTCTGACTATGAAAGCAGAGACACAGAGAAAACCAACCTGAAATGACAATTTTCTTCTTCTGGCTACTGCTGTCTGCATTAAGACCAGCAGCTACTCCTCCTCTAAATTGTAACCCTAGGGGATAATTAAGCTATTGCTGCCCCCAGAGTCCTAGCAGAAAAGATTGTTATATAGCATTGCCAGCTTCCTCTGCTATAATACAACACTAACATCATGGGAAATTGTGTAATTCTACAATACTGGCCCCTGGGAAGGACCTCTTACATAGATTCTGAAATTAGTAGCATGGCCTGGCTTTGTCTATTACTATTTTCAAATATTAAAGCTGTCCTCATTTCATCATATGTTCAGAAAGCATTTACATTTCAGGTTAATTGGGAAGTTTTTTAACTAGGTAATGGGTAAGTCTGAATATGAGAGATAAATGATTAATACATCCCAACCAAAGGATAGATGCTTTCCTTTCAGAAAATGGTGCCTGCATGTATTGACAGAGGTCATGATGAGAGGCTGAAACAGAGTGAAGAGGAATTCTCTGAAAACCATTTCCATGGCACTTTAACACCACTTAATAGCACTGCGTTTCTAGACTGAGCCCTAGTCTACACTTACCGCCATTTTTGGCGGCAGTCGACGGGAGATCTGTAAGGTACATAAAATACCTTGCGTATCTCCCACCGACTTCTTAAATCCCCCCTACACACTACACTAAGCCAACCAGAAATGACATAACGGTCGTAAGTGCAGTTACAGATCTGGTGTTCCAACTCCAGTTCAGTTATCAATCGAGCACATCTACACAGACGCCTCAATTGAAACTTGAAGATCACGCTGACAGTGGCGTCTTTGCAGCCATCAGTATAGACTTTGCCCTAAGAGATAACTAAGTAAGAGGGCCGAGAGAGCTAGGGTTACCAGATGTCCTGATTTTATAGAGACAGTCCCAACATTCAGGGTATTTTCTTACATGGACGCCTATTAGTCCTCAACTGCTGTCCTGATTTTTCACACTTGCTATCTGGTCGCCCTAAACAGAGCATCAGTTAACTTATTATTGCACAAATAATGGTGTTATTTATTTATTTAAATGAAAGAAATATTTACTTATTTTGTTCTGTTTTGATAGGAGAAATTGTATCAGCTGTTAATCCTGATTTATTTTCTCTGCTCTTTTAAAGTGATTTGATATTCAGTTCCAGTTTTCCCATTTCCTTTTATTTATAAAGTTAATTTTCAGTGCATCTGAAAATTACAAGACTGAGCCTTAAAGATGTAGTTCCACTAGTTAATCACCTGAGAAAATGGAGCATGACATTCAGAGAATGTACAGAGATACTGACACTTTCTTTTACCGATGTCTGGAATGCCTGGAACTGAAAAGGTAGTTTGTTCTCCAGAATAGTACAGCTCTGAGTTCTTTGCTAAGATTACCAACTTGGTGTCAGTAAATATCATTAATGACGTGATACTAACAACTTCATTGAGAGTAACAAATCATGCATACAGGGCACAATTTGAGAACAAATGGTAACACAGTTTGGTTGCTACTGCATTGACCAGTGCTGGATTTAAATTAATCAGAGAAGAAAAACTAAGCACCTTGTTTACAGTCCCTTGAGCTACTCATTCCTCATGCTGTCAAATTTCTTAATTGATAAAAACAGACTACAGTGAAACCTCGATTATCCGGTCTTCAATTAACCGTGCATTCGGTTATCCGGGATCGCTGAAACATGGGGGTTC
>ML685771.1:15455724-15470325 GCA_007922175.1 Pelusios castaneus
CGGAGCTTCTGCCGCCACCCGAACCCCTCGACTGTGCTGGGGGGCCGGCTCCGATTGAGCCGGCCCCCCAGCTCAGCTCCCGGGCTCGGCTCTCAGCAGGAGCTGCAGCGCTTCGATTATCCGTGATTTTTGATTATCCGGATGACGGGCGCCGGTCATTAAACCGGATAATCCAGGTTCTACTGTAAAAGGAAAACTTTCCGTCCTATTTCCTATAGTATGGTATAACGAAAGTATACAAGAAGTAGCTACTACAACAGAGCCACCCCAGAGAATAACATACAAGCTTACTAGTCCATTCTGACTAGTGCCAAGAGGAAAAAAATCATTTTGACTCCGGGAGTTCCTAGTATTCTTCTATTTGATCATTATCTACAGTATTATAATGGAACAACCACGGGGCAGACACATTAACAGACACAAACAACCCCCCCTTTCCAACAATAATTAAACTCTATCAGATGTTAGTCATAAAGTAACAATTGATACCACACATAAGAAAAAAGAATATGCATATTGTGCTGTTATAACAACCTAAGAACAGACTGGATTAGACCAACAGTCCATCTAACTCAGTATCCTGTCTTTTAACAATGGTCAGTGCCAAGTGCTTCAGAGGGAATGAACAGACCAAGTTGATTAACAAGTGATCCATCTTATCACTCCCTCCCAGATTTTGGCAGTCAGATGTTTAGAGTCACCCAAAGTACAGGACTGCATCCTTGACCATTAGAGTTAATAGCCATCATTGGACCTATCCTCCATGAATTAATGTAATTGTTTTTTGAATCCTGTTATACTTTTGACCTTCACAACATTCAGTTGCAATGAGTTCCACAAGTTGACTGTGAGTTGCATTAACAAGTACTTCCTTATGTTTATTTCGTAGAGCCCTGCACGGATACAAAAATGTGGAACTGGAACCGATCTTCAACCGCCCAATGTTAGTCTGCATCCAATCCGCAATCCGCGTGGCATGTTTTATCTGCAGAACCGCATCTGCAACTGAGCTTGGGCTCACAGTCAGCATTTTAGGATTTGATTGACTCATTCGCCACATGGGTCCCACCCATTTTTTCCTTTTCTTCTTTGCAATTTGCATGCTGTGCTGTCAATCAGATTTCCTTGGTCACCAAAGAAATTTCTGATTGACAGCATGACATATGAACAGCAAACAAGAAAATGAAGACGCAGGCACGGAAGGCATGGGGAGTGAGCCTGTTATGACTGAGACTCTGATTGGCTGGCAGAGCTCAACTGGGATTGGCTGGAACTCTTCCTTGTTCCCCTGTGTGCTGCTGCCGAGGCAGATCGTAGGAGCAGCTGCAGGGATTGACCATAAAAATAGAATCTGCAGCTGCGGCCAATCCACAGGCCAATGGGGCTGTGGATATCTGCTCCCGCACCTATGGGGGCGGTTACCCATGCATCCGAAGTGGATACCCGCGGATCTGCAGGGCTCTGTATTCGGAACATGATGCCTATTCATTTCATTGGATGAGCCCTGGTTCTTGTGTTATGTGAAGGGGTAAATAGCACTTTCTTATTCACTTTCTCCACAGTATTCTTGATTTTATAGACCTTTATCATATCCACCTGCAGCCATTTCTTTCCTAAGACCAGTCCCAGTCTTTTTAGCTTCTCCTCATATGGAAGTTGTTCCATGTACCTAATCATTTTTTGTTGCCCTTCTCTACTTTTTTTCCAATTCTGATGTTTTGGGGTTTTTTTGGGAGGGTGGGGTTTTTTTCAGATGGGGCAACCAGAACTATACACAGTACTCAAGGTGTGGGCATACCATGGATTTATATAGGTAATTATATTATATTTTCTGTTTCATTATCTATCCTTTCCTCAATGGTTTCTAACATTCTGTTAACTTTTTTATTTTTAACTGTTGATGCACATTGAGCAGGTATTTTCAGTGAACTATATACTGTGACTCAAGATCTCTTTAATGAGTAGCAACAGCTAATTTATACCCTATGATTTTGTATATATAACTGGAATAATGTTTTCCAATGTACAACTCATTGTTGATAATTGCAGTGTATTTTATCAGTTATTTTATTGCTCAGTCATCCATAACTATCATTTTGTATTGTCTGCAAAAACTTTGCCATCTCACTGTTCACCTCTTTTCCCAGGCCATTTATGAATATGTTAAACAGCATTGGTGCTTGCACAGATCCAGGAGGGACCCCACTATTTGTCTCATTTCATTGTGAAACTTTTAGAAAACAAAGGGTAGGAATAAAATTTTTAACCAATTACTGATCTATGGCAACATCTTCCTTCTTATCTTAGCTTGAGACTTTCTCAAGAGACCTTGTCAGACTTTCTGAAAATTCAAGTACACCATGTCCACTGGATCACACTTGCTCACATGCTCACAGACCCCTTCAGATAATTCAAATAGAATGGGGGTGAAGCATATTTTGTCTTTGTATCTGACAATTCAGTTCTTTACTATAGTTTCAATCAATTTGTCTGGTACTTCAGTTAGACTTGCTGGCCTGTAATTGATAGGAGCAACTCGGGAGCCTTTAAAAAAAAAGAAAGAAAGAAAGAAATAGGCATTACATTAGCTACCCTTCAATTATCTGGTAGAGAGGTTGATTTAAGCAATAGGTTACATATCACAGTTAGTAGCTCTGCAATTTAATATTTCAGTTCCTTCACAACTCTTGGGTGATACCATCTGTTGTGTCCAGAGGTGGTAAGGCAACGCAGCGGTCACGGAGATCACACGTTACATGGGAGAGGGCTGAACTGGTGCATTTATTATTGCAGTGGGCTCTGTAGTGTGAACATGGACAGGCCTGAGGTTCCCTGGCAAGGGGCGGCAGTTAGGCCTGAATCGCCTTCCTGCTTACAACCACAGCCAAGTTGCCCCGATTGGCCCCAACTAGCTAGCTCCTCTTCGGCTTGGCTAGTCCTGAGACTAAGACCCCTGTGGTGTGTGTGGGGAGTAAGTGGCAGTCTGCCCCAGGTAGCTCCTCTGCGGCTTTCCTGAGTTTGGTGTATGGACTGCGACTTGGCCTGTTATATACCCCGTGGGCTCGTGTTGTATGTACTGCTGTCCCTGGCAATGGGTGCCTTACAGTCTGGGGCGTTGTCTTATCTGGTGTGACCAGCCTGACCACAACTTCCGCCATTACAGTAACTTAGTCAGTTGACCTTGGTGTTCCTCGCATCTCTGCCCATGCTCAGCACAATGAAGCTGAATCATTACTATAACTCACAAAACAAAACACAGATGAAACAGGCCCCCCAACATGCCCATTGCTATTTCGGCAGCGTGTTCCGGCGTTTTTGATTGGCAGGAGAGGGCACATTCCCGAGTTCCGAAGCCGCCGCTGCTGCACTTGTCAACAGTGGCAAGCCCAGCAGGATCCAAACCACCAGAGCCAGGCCAAGATGATGTGAATGACCCAGGATGTGTCGTCTGCCGCTTCCACTTCCATTTCTGCAAAGCATGCTCAAATTTACTTAGCGGAGTTCGCGACCACCTGAACACTTCACCATCAGGAGCTCATGACTTACTGCTGTGTAATTTATCAATTTGTTTAAAAAACTCTTACTGACATATCAATCCAGGACAGTTCCCCAGATCTGTCAGCTAAAAAGAATGTCTCAGGTGTAGGAATATCCCTTACATCCTCCACAGTGAAGAAAGGTATGAAGAATTTATTTAGCTTCTCTACAATGGCCTTGTTTTCTTTGAATGTTCCTTTAGTATCTTGATCATCTACTGGCCCGCTGATTAATTGGCTTCCTGCTTCTGATGTATTTACAAAAGATTTTTGCAGCTAAGTCTGTGGTTTTTGCTAGTTGCTCTTCATGTTCCTTTTTGGTCGGCCTACTGCTATTTTTATATTTCATTTGTCAGACTTGCCTTTCTATTTTCCTCAGTAGAATCTGACATCCAATTTTTAAAGAATGCCTTTTTGCACCTAACTTTCTCTTTTACACTGTTGTTTAACTGTGGTGGCATTTTTTGGCCCTATTACTGTTCTTTTTTTATATAACATTTATGACATTGTATATAAGATTTATATAACATTTAGTATGAGCATCTTTGATGGCATTTTTAAGTACTTTCCATGCAGCTTGCACACATTTCACTCTTGTGATTGCTCCTTTTAATTTCCATTTAACTGGCTTCATCTTTTTTGCTGTAGTTCCCCTTTTAGAAATAAAATACTACAGGGGTGGATTCCTTTGGTACTTCCCCCACCTTATAAGGATGTTAAATTTAATTACGTTATGGTTACTATTACCAAGCCTGTCAGCTATTTTCATCTCTGCGCTCCACTTATGGCTAAATCAAGAAGTGCTTCTCCCCAGTATTACCATAGAATAACCACAGAGCAGACACACTAAACAAAACACAAACGACCACCTTCACCCTCCAGAATAATGAAACTCTGCTAGGAACTTGTCATACCAAGGAAACAATCAATATCACACATAACATGAAAGATCTGTAGATTGTAACATCATTTTTATACTTAAAAAGGTTTTATTGGTGACATTAATGTATTGGAAGAAGAAATCTACTAGACCACTACCTGTACCCCATCCTGAAAGTTTACCAAACGTAATAATTTAATTCTGAAGTGTATGTTTAAGTGGTGTTCTGCTTATGGTAATCTTTAAAACCGGAAATTAGTGCAATATTTATATTAATCAGAAGAGTAAACAGAGTAACTGCAGTTATTATCTGACTGAATAAGAAAATTCATGCTGCCTATTAAGTGTAACAATGACTGATTTTCAGAGGTGCTGAGGATCTGCTGAGTCCCAGTGAGACACAGGCCTCAGTTTTCTTAAAGGAGAGATGTTTCTAACTGCCTCAAGAAAATTTTGGTGCACTACAATTTATAGGTATCCAACCACTCATGGTGTAGTATGGTAACCACCATTTCTATAGTACACTTGGACCATTTTGATAATCCTGTTGCTGCCTGCTTCCTTGCATTACCCTACAGGGCATCAGAAAGAAATACAATGATAAAGGGCCTTAGAAACAAGGCATCAGGTGCTTGGGAAGAGGGAGGGAGGACATGTGGTGTCATGCACCCCCTCAGATTCTGCCAAGATTTATATACCTTTTTCGTGGGGATAGGGTTCAAAATATGTGCCCCTCCATTATCAGCAGGGCAGACTGCCTCTGCTTATAAGTTACGCAAAGTAAGTGGCAGATCCACAGTGATCTCTTCCCTCCCAATCCCATAGAAGGCTTTTCACATAATAAAATCAAGTTATTAGAGAAGTAGATGGTAGTATAACCTAATAACAGACTGGTTTTATCATTCAGAGGTGCCCTCATCACAAGAAGCTTTATTTTTATTACATCCAAAAAAAACCCATGGTTAAAAAAAAAAAATCAAGTTACAAATTCAGGCATTCCAAAGTTACGAGACGCCAGAAGGTTGCTTGTGAAACCTTCACTCAGCCCCCTAGTCTGTATACATTACAACACTGTCCTCAATTCAAGCACACTCAATCGATGAGTGGGAATGGCACATATGCAGTCTAGTTCCTGCATTGGAACACTAAGGGCATGTCTAGACTAAATCTGATGAATTGGGGTCCACGGATCAATGCAGTGGGATCGATTGAGAGGCCAGTGGAGACCCACTTAATTGATCCCAGAAGTGCTCTCCATTTGACACACTAACTCCACCCAGGAAAGAGTAACACTGCGACAACCCGGAAGAATTTCCCCTTGTCACAGCCCAGTGCAGATGCTATGGTAAGGGAGCGTAAGTAAGTCAATGGGAGATACACAATCTACAGTACCAGCTTGTATATCTCTCATAGACCGGGTGTGGCAGTGTAGATCAGGCCCAACATGAAAGAGCATGCCCAGTGCAGACAGACTCTTTAGCTGCCACATTCTCAAGTTTCTATTCACAAATGCTGCAATCCTTTCAGAGGATTATAACTTGGCCAAATTTCAGCAGACTTTTGTGGGGACAGCAAACCACATCCTTGGTTATACCTACACTGGCAAGTTAGGTCGACTTAAGGAGGCTTAAGTCGACCTAACTTAGTCCCTGTCCACACCAGGCTTTCATTAAGTCGACTTAAGAAATTCCTTAAGTCGACTTAATGAAAGGTTAGGTCGACTTAATAAGAACCACCAGTTAGGTTGACCTAACCCTTAAGGCGACTTCTTAGGTCAACCTAAGCACAGTGTTGATGCTTATGTCCACTTTATTAGATCAACCTAAGGGTAGTTAGGTCGACTTACTAAATCTCTGTTCAGGGAAACCACTTTATTAAGTTGACCTAAGTCAACCTTATTAGGTCAACTTAACAAAGTCGACCTAACTTTTTGTAGTGTAGACATAGCCCTTGACACCACAGTGACCCCTTCCTGCCAAATTGGGACCCTACTCCAAACCATGGTGGTCACTACAATTTCTCAGCCAAAAATGGTTGCATGTTTTGTTTTGTTTTAAGAGAGAAATATGTTGGTTTTCTCTACCTTAATTCTCAGAAATGGCTGAATTTTTAGATGAAAGTCTTCCCTGGCATATCTGCTGATCAGGAAATGCACTGAGCTTGACTGAGGGCTAAACTCAGTACGCATAGCCCAGGGACTCTACACCTCTAATGCCTTCACATCAGCAATAATGATGTGTAATGTGAAAGATGCCATTCAACAAAAGTAATACATGCATAGTAATATGCACTTAAGAGCCGTATTAACAGTGTGTATTGTGGAAATATAGCAGCAATAACAATTTTTACCAAATTAAACATAGCTAACAAATACTCGAATCACAGCACGACTATAAACCTTACAGAAGTAAACATTAAAATATCTAAATATATGAATGCCAAATGAAGGTTGATAATGCTGCCACACCAGCCTGATATTTATGTACAAATAATCCAATAACAACATAGCTGGAGAAACATGTAGTTAAAGGCAACATAAAACAGATTTTCTGCAAGTATAATTATATGGCAAAAGGAGTAGAACAGTGCAATATTTACATTTCATATAGATTAGTTCCTCATTTTTGTCATGAGTATATCTAGTATATTAGCCAACCAGGAAATTAACTGTCCTCCAAACATCACATCTGCCCACAGTAATTTTAATATTAATCTTCCAGTTCATCTCATGAATTGAAGATCCATTTTAAGCACCAGAAACAAATAGTTTTCAGGATTATTTATAAAAACTTGTCAGGCCTCCAAAAAGTATTTAATTTCGATTATGATCACACTCCTTTTTTTTTGTTTCCATGCAAATAGAATTTTATTTCTGGAGATTTTTGTGAAAAGCATATTTTTGTCTTGTAGCTGAGATTCCTTTAATCACAATGTGAAACTCTGAAATAATTTAATTTCACAGTGAAACACAATTCATTTTATTTTTGTGAAATTGTAAATTGCTTGTAACAGTTAATTCAATTAGGCAACAGAAATGAACTAAGGTGACCAATCACAGCATTTGGATATGAAATACTAGAAGGAATAGTGGTTGCAAAATTTTGCAAGCAATTCATAGGTGAAGAATATATATATTTTTAAAATCGCAAATAAAATTAAAATTTATAAAAGTTAGCATATGTTCATGGTAGAGTGAAAAGATGTCCCAGTTTTATAGAGACAGTCCTGATATTTGAGGCTTTGTCTTATATAGACACCTATTACTTCCCCATTCCCATCCTGATTTTTCACACTTCTAGTTCATGGTCACTTTCCACATAGCAAAAAAATCCCTGAAATTGCTTATTATGTATTACCTGCCTGGGTGGCTGAACCAGCAAATCAACTGCTCTCATACATGGCTTTAAAATTATTTTGTGAAACCCCTTGCTACTTCTGTTTAACTTTCTGATCATTGAAAACATGCCTTTTGCCAATTTCTGATCATTGAAAACATGCCTTTTGCCAATTTTTTCCTGGTATATCAATTTGAGGCTTCTGTTTTTGAGCTGAGAACATTCATTAAGAGCAGAACTGGATCTTTTGATTGTAATAAATAAGAATAATTACTAAGCATTTATTTACAAAGTGCTTTACAATATTAATTAATCATTGCAATGCCTTCATTTAGCGTTTTGCCTATTTCACAGATTGGAGGAAACGAAGGACTACATCAAGTCTGAATTACATCAGCTGACTATCTAGTCCACAGAATCAATGTCATTTGTGTAAGGTCACAAAGGAAGTTTGTGGAATTAGAAATTATTCTGTCTTCTAGTCCTTTACTCAGATCATATCTCTCTTCTTAAACAATGTGATGAATCCTAGTTCTTCAGTAATCAATGTGAGTTTTGCCATTGACTTAAAAGATGCCAGAATTTCACCAATGGGATTTAAGTTAGGAATGAGTTAGGAAGAACTGACAGTCTGAAAACAGAAACAAATCAAGATTTAGGTTGTGAAAATGAACCCCTCTTCCTCTCTCTCATAAATATAATGAGTCTTTTCTTTGGAATGAAAAGTTTTCCTTCAGAATTATAACTGGATTTACACGCAAACTTTCACACAAAAACCTTAATAAAGATTCGGGGGTTGTAGTGGACAATCTACTGAACATAAATCCAATGTGATGTTGTGGTCAACACAGCTAATGTGATCCTGGGATGCATAAAACAGGGACAGTAGAAAGATTATTTCACATCTGTATTTAGTACAGGCGCAACCACTGCTGAAATACCATGTCCAGTTCTGGTGCCACCAATTCAAGAAGGATGTTGATAAATTGGAGAGAGTTCAGAGAAGAGCCATAAGAATGCTTAACGGATCAGAAAAACGTATCTTATAGTGTGAGACTCAAAGACCTCAATCTATTTAGCTCAATGTAAACAAGGTTAAGGGGTTAAGTCTATAAGTATTTACATGGGGAATAAATATTGAATGTGCTCATCAGTCTATCAGAAAAAAGTTCAACATGATCTAATGGATAAGAGATGAAACTAGACAAGTTTAGATGGGAAATAAGTTGTAAATTGTTGATAGTGAGCCCAATTAGCCATTGGAACAATTTGCCAAAGTTTATGGTGGATTCTCCATCACTCACAATTTTAAAATCATGCCTGGATGTTTTTTCTAAAAGATCTGCTCTAGGAATCATTTTATGGATGTTCTATGGCCTTTGTTATACTACTGGACTACTGGAGGTCAGATTAGATGGCACAATGGTATCTTCCAGCCTTGGACTCTATGCAACCTGAGGAAGTACCTGAAATCAACATGGACAGAGTTGAACAGAAATGCTTTGAAACTAATAAATGAACTCCAACAAAAAAATGTTCTAACCTACAGCATCTGGAGGCCTGTGAAAATGTTTAATCTAAAAGGGGATTGCATTGGAACCTGAAGGAGAACATGTACATTATGTTTGTTACATAATTAAATAGTTTATGAAGAAAGAACAAGTTCGATTTGGGACTGGATCCAGAGCCCCTTGAAGTCAATGGTAACCTTTCCATTTACTTCAATGGACTCAGGGTGAGGCCTTTGGAAATTACATGCTACTGAATGAACTGATCGTATGAATGGTCTTTCACCATGTACTCTAAGGTATCTCTGTTAATTTGACTATAAAAATGAGCTGGCAATAAAGGTGCTGATACTAATTGCCTAGCACTTCTGTGCTGAAATCAATTCTTAACACTGACCATAATAACACATTAGGGCTTTTATATAAAATTTGTACTTAAAACAGCCATGAATCTTCCTAATGTGTCATTTGACATTTGTTATTACCTGGCTGCGGACTGGCTTTGAATATTTTATGAAATATTTATGGCAGAAAGTGATGTGAGATTCATAAGACTGAGGCACATACAATATGCTGAAAATTAGTGGCAATTATTACTCTGGTAAAATTAGTATAATCAACTTTGCTTTCTTATAAAAAATACAAACTTAATTGGTGGCAGGTGGATATTCTTCCATTTTCAGATTGTACTTTGTTAAGGATTTATTTGCATATTCTTAGCTTTCTCAGGATTAAGTAAAATTCTGTTTAAATGTGAACTTTGGCTAATTAACTACTGGTAAAGAGAGAAATGTTAGGCTCTCTCTAAAGAAACAATTTATAAATTTTGCTTTCATCTCCTAATTCTTTGTCATAAGAGAAACAACAATTATGTGACTAGCAACCAGTCAATAAGCAACAGCTTGTGACCACTGAAAGTGGGATTCTGAATTTAGAAGGAATGCAGTTTGGTTTGCATCTGTAATAACAGGTGACCTACATTTGAAGATTTACACTACAAAAAATCACAACTGCAAACATAACATGGCTCTGTGAAATCCATTTTGAAATGATAAGCTCAGATGTCAGTGGATACCGACTACTGTCACATGATAGGATCCTAAATATTTCTAACCACGTCACTGGAACTTCACTGACTGCTGGAGCGCCTCCTTCTGGCTGAGTCTGGAGATTAGCTCAGGTCAATGCCCCTTCAGTTGCTCCTGCCTCAATGGCATGTTTCTTTTCAGCTGAGCATCATCTCTAAATAGTCCTTGCATTCTGACTTCTGTACGTGCAGCCTAGGTAATTAACTGGCCCACTTAACCACCTAACCCCTTCAGGCCCTCTGAGGGCTAAACATCCCACCACATAAGATGATGGGACTAGAAGGAAATAGAGGTAAGTGTTTTATTCATTTGTTATGGGATGGTATTGTTATTAAGCAGAGTTGGTGGATGAACTATTCAGATAAAAGATAAATTTTCTAAGAAGCTGATTGCACATGTAAGAATGGATGAATTAGCAAGTCTAAAGGAGGTTAGAGACTTTAAAGAGTTCTAACTTCTGCGTTTAAACTGGTATTAATAACAGAGCAGTAGGCAAAGAAAATAAGTTAAATTTGGCCCTTATGCATATGGGAGCTGTGTCTGTTAACAATGAAAGTTGTGCACCTATCTAAGATCAGACTCTGGCTCATAGTAAATTCTTTCTTACTGGATCTGGGCCAGATACTCCCTTACAATCCAGTCCTTTTATGCTGACAGGCACAGATTCTGGCTGTAAATGGTCAGTACAGAATTCCTCTAGTGGAAGGTGCCACATTCTGGCATGCAATCCAGACCAGTGAGGGCTTGTGTCACTACCTGTCCTGCAACTTCAAATGCCTCCCCATTTTTTGCTGTTGTAGCTCCCACCGTGGGCTGCTCACAAACAGCATGCAGGTCACAACCTGGATGTCTATGTATAATTGTATTCTTGGTTCAGCAGCTCTGACCCAAGCTGCTTGTCAGCAATACACCAGCCATGGTCTGGCTTCCTGCAGCCTTGGTTACCCCTTGCTGGGTGACCCGAACACACTAGCAGTCCTGAATCTTTCCAAAACATCTTTCCAGACCTCTCTTGGACCATTCAGAAATTATATGTCCATCTCCCTTGTAAGGGATCAGTAGCCAGCAGCCTGGTACTTTAAATAGAGTTACAAAACAGTTCGGTTTAAACACAACACTGGATTAAAAATAAAACAAGTTTGTGGAACTGCTATGTGATAAATTGCAAATGCAAGTAAAAGGTATTAAACTCAGAAATGGTTACAAGAAAAATAAAGAGAAAATGCTTTCTATTAGCTAAAATTTAACAGACTAGACTTCATGATAATACCCTTATCATGTGCTCCCAGCAATATTGTTAACACCACTGATAACATTTTCATGTCAGGAACCTCCCAGTCAAAAGACTGGATCCTTTGTCTTCTTAGGTGAAAGAAAGAGAGAAAGCAAGCAAACCAGCCAGGCAAGTGTTTGCCCCTCACTTTTAGAGCCCAGTGATAATTTGCATTGCCTTGGCCTGAGGGTTACCGCTAGATAAAGCTCCTTTCGACTGTGAAGATTGAGACAGGGAATCTTATGATGAAAGAAGTTCCATCTTGTTGTTTGCTAAAATGTTAATTGGTCTCTTCCTGTCCCCCTTCATTGCCAAAGAATGGCCACTTGACCAGTGATTGCCAGTCAACTTTGATGACACCTGGATAGAGTCTAGAGCTTGTCCTTTGTCTTTGATAAAATGGTTTACCCTCCCTTGCTGTCCCAAGGACCTTATCTATTACATATATGTAAACTGAGACAAACATAAATTTCTTTGTTTAGGATAGACCTGTTTTACACCTCTGCCTCGTCACAGTCACATGGGTTTGAACACATGTTAACATCATACAGGGAGAATTCATAGCTTTGCATATAATGTCGCTACATACATTTCACATTATCAATTGGTGAGTTGTTAGTTGTCCAATGATACCTAACAAGGCACATTTTGTACAAAGATTATTGCAACAGTGTGTAAATACAGGGTTGCATTCAGTCAGAGAAGGGAATTCTCAACTGGTGTAAAACCAGAAGAGGCAATTCTTGTGCAACTGCTTTTCTGCTTCCTATCACCGTAGCATAGAGTGCATGTCATGAATAGGGAATGACAGAGAGGAAGCCTTGCAGAGTCCTGCTACACTGATCCTCCACTAGCATTGGGTTACTTCAGGTGCCATGTAAATTAGAGCAGACTCCAGGCTCCCTAACCTTATCAAACTGACTTCCTTCCCCCATTATGACAATGATAACTTATAGATTGTTCCCTTCAGCTCTCCAAATATGAGAGAGAAGCCATCCCTGTCCCCTAGCAACATTTGGAAAATAAAGAGTCTGTGCGATTCAAGCCATCTTTCACCTTTAGCAGCATAAGAGAGACATTACTTGTTCCATGAACTTGGTGAAGCTAAAGTTCTGGCCAATTAAGAATAGTGCAGAATGAGAAGCAGGAAACCTATTTCTATCATGTCTTCCCTCCAAGAGTGTTCCACATCTCTGGAAAATTCTTTTTAGGTTTGCAGAATGTCTATGTATTGCAAAGCCCTGACCTTTCCCCTGGCGAGGTCCATGTGCTCTACTCCCCTTTAGAGTTATTTATAGCAGGATTGGGCCCATGCATTTACAGCACTGTAATATGCTTAGTACCAAGGGCTACATGGCACAGGAGATTGATTTAGGGAGTCTTTCACTTCCAGATAACTGATTCAGACAGAGTCTACCAAAAGTAGTGACCATAAGTCATTATTTTCTGTAGCATTTGTTGTGCCTTGTGTAAAATGAGTTGATACTCTCGATTATATTCTAAGTGAACAAGCGAATGTAACATAACAAGCACTAACAAAATTTGCAGCTACTGCATCCTTTCCCACAGTCTCAGCACAGAAGCCAAAGATTAAACGGAGTTGTGAGCTACTCTGCCTTCTCATTCTTAGCAGTCATCCTCCAAGGAAAGCTTGTCCCGCTACTGTCCGTGCTGTACCTCTTCATGAAAGAGAAGACTTAGATCTCTGGCACTGCCTAGCCAGCACCTTTTCTGAACACTAAACTCGAAACATAAAAGTGTATATTATATACTAAAACTTATTTTAGAGCATTTATCATTCACCTAAAAATTAACATTTTCAAGTAAAAAGTGTTTATGCAAGATTCCTTAGGCAAGCCAGAGTTCTGTGTGGTATAATTTTCTTCTAATGGATACATGATAATATCCATCAGTGTTAAGAGGAGTAATACATATGAACTGAAGTGGAGAAACCTCAGCTATTGCAGCGACTGAGGTGAAGACTATATTGTTGTTATAGAGAGTCTACATCATCTTTAAAACCAGATAAATTTAAGCATACTATTATAATGTGAATATGTCTGAATTAGTATATGTTTTGCCTGTTGCTTACGCAGTATCCATTTTTTCCTCATATTGCACCACCAGAAAGCATAGCTGGATTTGCCTTCTTTGAACAGACAGGAATCTTTGCTGAACTTTAGAATTATGTTACTGATTTTTACCAGGTACCGCTGTTTGGTGTAATATGCTGTTAAATGGCACACTACACATTCAAATCTTGAAAACAGCATATATAATGAAGGTGCTAGCACAAACTGAACTACATCATCACAAATGGTGATGCTATGCTAAATGTTTAGAGCCACAGTGACCCAGGTAGAACTGAAGGCCTAAATGGCTTGAAATATAATTCTATCCACACTGTTATGTAAATGATACACTGCTTGGATTATAAAATAAATGCTATGAAATTCAAATGAGACATTGGCATGGCTCTTAGATGCTGGGAACGTCTCATAAATCAATCATTCCTGGTTTGAACAGACTTTACATGTTAGTTTTGTACATATTTCATTTTTGCTGGTTTGTTCCTTGAATCATAAAATGATTCCTTACTCATAATATCCTTTCTCTAATTCTTTCCTCTTTTTAAAATAGTCACTCATTCCCCATAATCCCTTTTTTTCCATTCTATTTTTCAGTCATGGCTTCCTCAATATCCTTTTTAAAAATCCACCAATACTTTATTATGGCCTTTCCAGATCTAAATTATTGCATTTAGCTGTTGTCTCTGTAATTAGCAGGCTTTTGTTACTGCTTTTGCTCAAGCTGGATGTTACAATTTTTTTTTGGACCTTGCATATAACTGGCAAGAAGACCCAGTTCTTGAAAATCTGTGGCCATTATAATATTCTAGTTTTCACTGGCATAATGTTATTCTGGTTACATTCAGCAACTATAACAGAATAACAACAGAGTCCTGTGGCACTTTTAAAGAC
>ML685771.1:15470725-15579819 GCA_007922175.1 Pelusios castaneus
GATTTATTTATCGCATGAGCTTTCGTGGGAGAAAATCCCACTTCGTCGTCTGACGAAGTGGGATTTTCTCCCACGAAAGCTCATGCGATAAATAAATCTGTTAGTCTTTAAAAGTGCCACAGGACTCTGTTGTCTTTCCCGAATCTGACAACCACCATCCATAAGGCCTCAGGGACATTTTACTTTCAGCTCTACACATAAGGTATTGTAACTAAATGTGGATTGTTTGCTTATATTGGAGTGATATGTATCATATAAAATTACTAGTTCCCTGTTAAATGATTAATAGGATTCCAAAGTTATCTTAGTTCTTGAATCACCAATGTTAATTTCTTTAGCTATTTACCATTTGAAAACCAGGAAGTGTGTGGTCACAAGCCTGCCCACTGCTAAAAGCCCCTCCCCCAGCCCAAGGGGAGGAGTCCTTAGGCCTGGGATTCAACTATGTATGGGGAACATCAAATGATAAAACAGGGATGGGCATGGGGGTCAAAGGTACAAAAGGAGGAAACCGGAAGGGGACACCGAGCAGAGAAATTAGCTATTTGAAGGGCAAAGAAGATAATACAGAGAATGAATTAGAATGTACCTATTAGATACAGACGTCTGCTTTAAGAAAGCAACACCGAAGAGGAAGCTCTGGGCAGGCTTCTTCTCTGAGCTCCTGGGGATGTAACTGCTGAGCTACTTCTTAGAAGGCAGGATGTGCTGGTCTACGAGACTGGCCAATCCTCCCTGCCCCTCTCAAAACCTGATTTGTTGATGCATTATTTGCCCTTGTCCATTCAGTTCTTGGCCTCATTACTGGAAAAGCTGTATCTTGCTGATAACTGTGATGGTACCTTTTGTGCTATGATCATCTATCCACTAGGATATGGACTGAGATCTACCAGTTGATCTAGGACATCGAATGTTAGCTGCAATGGCTTTGGGTCACTTCTGACCTAGGCTGACTAGAAAAGCTGTGTAAGCCCATTGCTAACCTATCCAGTTCATGTTGCTCCTGCTATATAAATTACAGGGTTAAAAAGAAGCAGCTATTTGTAGCTATGTTTCAATTGTGAAAAGCTAGATTTTTGAGATACTCATTAAAAGATGAATTCAGCCAGTGTCCTTGAGACCGTTAATGAGATATGCTAATTTAGAATAAATAGATCTGGTATGAATTCTTGATAAGAAAACATATGCTTAGCTCAGTTGCTTTCAAGGGAGGTAACTAGGTTTGAAAACAGTAAGATATGATAAGGAATATACAGGCATCTTGAAAGAAACAAGTTAAAAGAACTAATTGTTTTCCAAGTTGAAGGAATTTCATTATAGGGTTATCTGACTTCAGTAGGCTTTACTTACTGAGAAGAGCAACAGACAAGGGGTAGCAAGCCACTAAAACAGTCAAACAGTATGCACAGAAACCAGCAGAGCAATAAAAGAAAGGCAACATAAAGGCTCCCCATCTTTTTAAAATGGGATTAACAGGTCTTTCCATCACAGCTAACTTTGACAGAAAGCAACCACTCCCACGAACCAAACAATTCACATTGGCCAAATTCAACCCAGTACCGAGGACCAGCACCAGACTCTATTCTCTGTTTAAGCAGCACTTAAACTCTTAATCCAGGTGGTGCATTTTTTTCAGCCCTCTGCCTGTTAATTTTCCCCATGCTGAACTTGGCTGGCTACGAAGATTTAACCTCTCACTACTAAAGCTGGGTTGTGTGTCTGGGTTTGGAGTGAATTTTCACATCTTCATAAACCAGCTTCATTTGAATCTACTGAATTGAGCCTGCAAAATAAGAGCTTGTTTTGACAGGAACTCCTTACCCCCGTTTACATACAGGTATTATTACTCTGCTAGTGCATCATGATACAACTCATCTTGTATGGTATCTCACAGGGAGAACTTTCCTAGGTCCCTGTAAAGTCATGCATTGTGGGAATTCATTCCCTAGCACCTGCGGCAGACAGTTGGCTGGTCTCTCTCATCTATTCTGGAAAATCTTATGTTCCAGAAGCTTGGAGGCCTGGTTTTAATCCTTCTGTAATCAGGAGAGCCTGGATTCTCCAAGGCACTGTGGAACAGCTGTGGTCTAGGGATCGAGCACAAGGCTGAGAGTCAGAGAACCTGAGTTCCTTTACACCTCCGCCACAAACTTAACCTCATAGAATTTGTTCACCTCTTTGGTTACCCATAGAGATTATAATGCTTACCTGCCATTGCAAAGTATTTTAAATCAAATAATAGTATAGGGGAGTCACTGAAAGGTTTCCACCATCTTGAGAGGTATTACCCATCCCAAACCTCAAAGCAGTAGGATTTTGTTGTTGTTGTTTTTGTTTTTCAGTATGATCTGTATATCCACTTTTTACTATTCAGTTTTTACAGAATGTAAGGTTATCGTCAAGTTTGTTCAGTCATTTAAAATATTATTTGTATAATCGGTGAAGGGTATTAAATTAGGGGCCAAATTCTACTCCAAATTTTTACTTCAATGGGAAATGTACCAGTATAATGACAATAGAACTGAGCCCACACCTTGGACTATGGATGAAGAGCACTTAGCGCAGTTCACAGGATGGTGCAGCTATGCACTTTACACACTCTGATCCTGGGCTGTAGAATTCTGGTGAAGTCTTCCATGGGTAATTTGGGATCTGACACACACCATTGGAGTAATTTGCCATACTTAAATGGTCCTCCCTTGGGTAACCATATTGATTTTTAGCTCACAGCTACCAGTGGTGTAATTCAAAGCAGCTGTACTGCAGTCCAGAGTCTGGCCCTATGTGTTTTAGGTATTAGTATGATGCATGCAATGTTGGCTTTCCATGAGCATAACATTTAAGAAGAACTGGTAGGCCAGTAGTTTAGAGAATGGTTGATTAAGTTATTATACCTGCCTAATCATTTTGGTTTCAACGAAGTACAGATTTGTTATATAATCAAAGTATACCTGCACAGATTAATTTCTCTCAATTTAAAATCTGAGTAAAAGAAAATCAGAATTTTTTTAATCCCCTCATAAATTGTCAGTGTTTATTTCCAGTGGAATCTAACCAATCAAGCACTGAACAACTTGGTAAATGTGCAGAAATGTTTTTGCACAGATTTTTTTTTAATAATAGACTAGTTTCCTCCTGCCTGTCCTGAGTACCATTCTATTCCTTTCTCATATTTTTCACCAGCTTCAGACAGACTTCTGGTTCTGATTTTCTACGCTTGATCAGTCAGTAATACATTTATTAAACTTGGGTCACCTAACAAGTGAATCAGGTGGATACTTTCTAAACTAAGGCTGTATATTTTTATTCTGGAAGGCTTCAATCCTACTTTGTCCTGTACATCACATCCACACTCTTCAAGTCTTTACTATAGGAGCAGACCATTGTGTTTATTTATGCCTGTAAAATAAGGGTTATGAAAGGAATTTTCCCCATTGCACAATGCACCGCTGTACAATTTGGCTAGGTGTATTATGAAAGATATTGCCTTCTTCTGAAGCATCAGTTATTCTCATTGCTGCAGATGGATACTGAACTGATCTGAATGAATGATCTGTTCCAGTATAGCAAGTTCTATTATTCTGTGTACTTTGTTCAAAAGATGGAACTCCAAGTATCAATTTAAATTCAACCTGTGCACGAATAGAGGACAAGAAGAAATGCTCCAAAACACTCAATATAATAAATCGATCATTATCTCAGACTGGAACTCTAGATCCAAATTCTCCCAACCATAGGTATTTGAAATCAGAATGTTACAGAATATCTGAATATTTGTATTTGGTTCATTAGAGGGTAGTGCTCTGACCTTGGAACCAAGCTTGGATCTGAACTTATTATTAATAGTTATTAGCTCTAGCTCTTCACTGCACTAAGTCATCATTACAATGAATATCTGCTTCGTATTTAGAAACCCTAAAATTGCTCTGTAACTATACAGAAAGAACCAGACAGCATTATAATTTTTTACACAGCATAGATTGCTTTTTATGTCTTTAACAAGATATTCTAATAGTCTATCATTAATATGTTTATGTACTTACCAGTTGGTCTATTTTATAACCTTAAGGTTTACTTTGAGCAATGTATCTGTCATAATTCCTCTTAACTACCATATGTTTGATTTGAAGGTTCCCTTTGCTCTTTCAATATACAGTGAGAGTACTAATGAAGTACACTACAAAACTCTTAGTACTCTTTGATAGCTGTATCTTACTTTAATAGAATGTGCGAACATGCCATACACTCTTGTAAAATAGGCTAATGGATTGTGTGCATTATGGTGTCCAACCCTGCTGTGAGTCTCTTCATAAAATGCACTATGGATTAAGGTTGTCTATCTGACTCCTAGCGTTCAGAAGAATTGAAGCTTCTGCTCTCTGCACAATGTTATTCCTTAAGTTATCATTAATATTATTTGTAGTGTTTAGTGGCCCCAAAAGATATCAGAGCCCCATTATGCAAACAGAGTAAAACACAATGCCCTCTTTGAAGGAAATCCTGTCCAAACAGACAAGATAGACAAAGGATGGGAGGAAGGTATACCACATGCAAACAAAAAACTGGGAACTGAGGCATGTGGAGATTACGCAGGATTACGCAGGAACTGAGTCCACATGTTCTGTACCCATTTTAACCACAAGACCATCCTTGCTCCCTTTATTGCCCCTTTCAGCCATTAAAGGTACACAAATCAATCCAGGCTACTCTGTACAACAAACATACCAAACTCAAGAGCTAAGTAAAATCTTCAGCATTGTTTTTAAGTGACTGATCCATAATCACTAATCCTCCAGATATCCATGAAACAGGGACATTTACCAAACCAAGTACCTGCCTACGATACCATAACTTAAAAATGTACATAAATATGCCTTTTTAGTGAGAAATTGGGATATGATTTTTTTCCATCTCAAAGGACTGGTAATTTTCCATAGACAGAAATAATACATTGTCATTCTTTGAGTGCAATAAATTAAAATTTAAATCACCTTCTACTCTGCTGTCAGACTCATACGAACAACATTAAAATATACAAAGACGACAGATTTATCATATTTTATATTTTCTTTTACTTAGGTTCTCCATATTTCACAAAGAAAGGATTAAATACCAGTTTTAAAGATTATTTATCAATATTTATAACTTTTATAAACAAGTTTTAAAAATCCATATAATATTCTAAACTAAGAAATTATTTCTCTCTCACATTTCAGTTGGAAGCTTTAACCCTAACTCTGGCAAAAATCAATTTGCAGTAACTGTGAACTGCCATTTAACATGAGGGCATGAGCACCATCATTGTGGTAACATGTTAGAAGTAGGCAAGCCAGAGTCACATAAATTTGCCATTGCAAAGCTGCATTAATCCAAGGATCAAACAGCATCATAACTACTTCTTCATTAATGAAATTTGTTAACACAATCTGAGTTCATTCGCATTGGGATATCTTACAACAGGAAATTTTTGCCCAGCTCCTGCTAACAGGTAAAGCAGGGCACTCCATATTCCCAGAAAAACCGTAATGACCAAACCTTATGAGACTCTGTTGAACTCAGGAATCACTGAGCAGAATTCGACCCTTTTTCATTCAGCAAGACAGGTGGGAAAAAATGTGTGTAAAGCAAAGTGGCCCCTTCAAATTCTTCTGCTCTCTTACAAAAGATGTTTCAACTAAAATTAGTTATCTTCCCATTAGCGCCAAGCAGAATCAGCCAGAACTGCATACATATTCATACACATTAGTTTCACACATACATTTTACAAGATGTACAACTAAGATAGGCAATCAAAGAAGACAACTACTGAAAAAGGAGGCTTGTGCGATGCAAGTCCACAGACGTACATGATTCACAGCTACACAGTTTTACCATTAGAATTCAAATTGTTGCTAGCTCTTCAAATGTGTTGTTGAATGTCCATGCAAAAGCCACTGACAGCTTCAGTGACAAACATGTAAAGTCATTAAAGCTACCTTGCCCAACACCCACGTCTTCACCCTACCTCAAAATGGCACTGAAAGTGACACAAAGATTTCTGTGAAACACAATTTATATGACCATCATCTAGCTTTGTCAACCGCTAGCATCAGGCCCAGTTTTAGGATTCAGGCCTTCTGATATATGTGATGCAATGGAGAGTTAGTATTGAAGATTTGGCCTGAACTTCATTAACACATCACAGGAATGCTCAGGAATGTTTTTAGCAAATGCTAATTTGATACAACCTACATTGCTACCATGATGGGCAATGTAGAAACCCATACATGTCTAAGTCAACACAAATCCAAAAAAGCTGCAAAAATTCAAGCATTTATTGTCCAGTAGAGTTGGCTGTATTATTTCTCCTATTCATAAATTATTTGGGAGATAATACCAATTTTTACAGATGTATTTGCATTTGTAACTGTTCGATGGAGAATTAGGATGACCAATTTTCAAGTGATGGGTTGATTATGAGTTTTGCAGCCTGACTGTCCATTATTCTCTATTTGTTGCATGTGACTGGCCAGCTTAGTCACATGATATTGTTCCAGTTTCTTAATTGAATGAGTAAAACTTTTTGAAGCAGCAGAATGAATGACAAATAATATTATACACTCCTGTTTCTGCACAGATAATTTCATGTAAATAAAAACAAACCTTATTACACAAATTCTTAATGAATGAATGAACAGGAAACACAGACATGATTGGGTTGACCATTCATTTGGAATTAAAGCAAAAAAGTGTTCACTGCAATGTTTTATAGCACTTAGCATCATTTGAAAAAACTTTTAGGATAAACTAAAGTTATGTCACCGACCAAAATGCACTGAAATAATATAATCTACCTCTATCATAACCTCATTCTCTGAATTGAATTACTTTAATGTTTCCTTCTTTGCATGTCACAATCACTAATACTTCTCAAGCTACATAGAATAAATATGGAGAAAGAAGGCAGATTTATAACTACTTCTGCTTTCTATTAGCATTTTTTCTTACTGAAGTACAGGGTTTGGAATGTACGTTTAAAAACATTTGTCCAAACTGAGAACTGTAGCCAGCTATCACTCCATGCCATTCTACTACACTGTAATATAGGACAGATACTTATACTCTGAGTCTCATTTCAGTGTGAATCTGCATTGTTCTACTGACTTCAATGAAGCTATGGCAGTTTACTCTGGCTGCGGAGCTGATGTTTCAGTTCTTATATCCTCATTGTACTTTCTCGTCTCCTCTATACCTCTCATGAATATGACTTAATTCTCTTTAATTAAACATTACTGTTAATCATGCTAGTTTGGCTCTGCTCACACTTATGCTGGTCTACCTAAAGAGAAGAGTGAGGCCCACTGGCTATGTAATTATTAGAGCCGGTTGAGAAAGAAAATTATAATCCTGCAGGAAATTCTGAGCTTTCACAATTTGGTTTTATCCCAAAACAGGTCAAATGCTGATATCTCAGAACTTTGAAATAAAACATTCCAAAATATTTTGTTTCGACTTTGATAGTATAATGTATCACGATTAAACAATAAAACCTTTCAACCTTATTGAAACTAAACATTGATACTTTCCCATAGAAAAAGCTGACAAAATTAATACATTCTCATGAAACATTTGGATTTAGTTGAATCAGCAATTTCCAACAGAAAACTGTTCCACTGGAAAATTTTCTACTAATTATCTGATAATTGTATGTGTTTATTAAAAATGTGTTCAGTCATTTGTCACCTGAAATATTAATGGTATTTTGGGATAGATCCTTGTGTGTACTTACTGATCTGTTTATTTCAAGTGAAAGGGTAGAAGTGGATTTAAGCCATCTTTGTGCCCTCTGATCTCCAGGGTAATCTAAAAAGATTTTGGCTGTGGTGTAACACAGAGCAATCAAGCGTTAGGAGCAACATAACATGTTGGCCACCCCTCTCCTTACTCTCTCCCCATGCCTTGGAATTAGAACAGGATGGTGTGTCACTGCCTATGGTGGCTAAGATTTCACCTAGTTGCTTGCGTATAGTAGCTGAGTAGGAATACAAAGGGGATTTAGTGTGGACCAGGCATCTTTTAGGTTTCATTAATTATATAATTGAAAATATATTTCCATTCCTATATTTATTATTAATTGATTGCTGCCATGATCAAATGGTGAGTCTTGGAATGTGATTCTATTTGGTGCTCACTAAGTTTATATCTATGCACTCAGATATGGATTACCTGTGACTACTCAGGTTTCTGCAGAAAACAGTTTCAGCAAAACCAGTAAGTGAATGAATCACTACAGCAACATAATGTAGCTTGGCACAACTGTACTGTAGTGTTGCGTTCGTGTACTATAGTTATAATGAAATTGCTCACAGACCTTAAACTCCCAATTTTAAAGGCCTGTAGCTTTTACAAAAATAATAAAACCATTTTCAGTGGAAACGTCATCTATATTTCTTTTTCTTTTTTTTTTTTTTTTTGAGTTAGGAAATGCAACTATCTGAGCTGGTGCATGAATAGTTTGTTCATCTTTAAAATAAACTGGTGACTTGTGAACCTTGATATTTTTCAGTAGTATTGTTCAAGAATTCTTAAATCTATTATAATAAACTCACAATCTTTTGCAAAACTTTGATGGTGATCACTACAGTATCAAGGTAGAATAATGCCACACTTCTGGGCCTGTGTGAAAGTCAAATGTACCAGTTTTTTGGTACAAGAGCACAAGACTGCTGTTAATGTTTCACATTAGATTGTGAGCACCTGCTGCTTTTCCATTTCTATTACAGAAGGGAGTGAAACCCTTACAGAATGGATTATTGACAGTGGTGTAGGAGATGTCAAAGTGGCAGGTATTGCTGGAGACTTTCTGGGCTTCTTATTTCCATACTTTCAAGGTTTGGCTTATAACTGTACCTGTCATTAAATCAAAGTTTTTCTTGTGTTAATAAATAATATGGGTCCATGTTACTAGACTCAACTTCTCAAGGGTGCACCCTCGGTGCAAGATCTGACATTGTAGTAACTTATTCCTCAATTCTCCTGCCCACCCCCCACCCCCCTCAAGTGATCTTCGACCACCTGCTGCTGTAAAGGTAACTCAGCCCTCTGGCTAAGCCATGTTAAAGCATTTAACCCCTGAAGTCCCTTGGTCCAAGTCCAACAACAATATCAAACAAGAGAGTCTTTGGACCCCCTGGGTCCAGCCTTCAGCATTCTCCTTACAGGTGGTCTTCCAGCTGGTCTCACTGGCAGCCTCTGGACTCCAATCAACCAAACCATATGGGTCAGTTCTACCCTTTTATAAAAGGCTTCTCTGGAAGGCTGTAGCCCTTAGCTAGTTCCTCTGTCAAGGTGAGATTCATGTCTCACAAAGGAGCACCCTGTCTACTCTTCTCACAGCCAGTCCCTAACTGTTGGGCTTTCCTCCTCAGTCCCCAGATTCCAGTCTGGCCCAGGAGCCTCTGGCTCCTCTTGGGTTCAGTCTCTACACACCCACTCTACATGTGGCCAGCCTTAACAGTTTCCTCCTAGTCAGGCATCCCAGCTTCAGGCTTTGGTTCCCTGGCCTCCAGCCTCTTAGGCTTCCAACTGTTAGGCTTCCCAGCCTCTCTCAAGCTTCCTGGGCTCTTGCAGGACTTCCAGTTCCTCAGGCTAGGTCAAGCCCTATTGTCCCACAAATAGGAACAATCTCTCTGCTCTCCTCCTACAGTCAACCATCAACTGTTGGGCTTTTCCCCTCTTAAATTCAGCTTCTAATACAGGTGCAATAAGGTAGTAACTGAAGGGGGCTTTTAAAGATAGCAGTTACGGGAAATTAATCTCTAATAATACATGGTCCATTTATAAGGCACTAAGATCTGAGGTCCGAAATCAACAATCCTTATCTTTTTATAATAGATTGTTTTAGGGATTTCCACAACTGTCCAACAAAGGTCAAGCTTAATTCAATACTGAAATGTTTCTTAATATGAACTTAATTACTGAGTGTTCCAAAGATCTGATGGGTATAATTGTAAAAGACCTGGATAATTACATTAAAAGCTAAATATTGAATTTATGTTTGCTACTAACTGAATATGCAAACTTTGCTCAATGATAGATGTTCTCTGAGAGACAGATCAGCACATTTTAGATGAGTATGTCTGTTTCAGTAGCAATTTGATACAGCTCCCAGAGTTACTCTTAAAGGACGCAGCCGTGCAAAATTCAAACATCAGGGCCTTAAAGCAGTCTATGCTGCATGACTTTTATCATTCATTTTCTGTGTTTCAAGTACCCACTTACTTTACACTTCATGCTGTCTGGCTAATCCTGTTCTCTAGCTCAATTAGAAGAAATTAACCAGTTTAATAATTTCTTTCAGATTGTTTTTCCTTACAAATAAACCACAGAGACAAAGATGACCTTTTTCACTCTATGCCATTGTTCACTGTTGAGTCACAGTATCCAGAGCCCAGGTGCATGGCCTTAAATGCACATAAAGGCTTGATCACTAAATATGGGCTTAAATCAAAATTCAAACTCTGGGATAATTTGCATCTGGAACTGAATGTTGTCCCAGAACCAGAAACCTGGATCCACGCCTTCCCCCTTTTGAACATTGGGGATGTTAAGATGTAGGTTCAAATTCTGTGGCTCAGACTCATCTCTACTCTGCTCTCTCATCCTCTGGACATAGCTTGAGTCCTTTCTCTGCTCTGACTCAGTACTATGGACACAATTACATACAGAATGGAAAGGATCAAAATTCTGCCCAACTTTCTGATTTCTCTTCTAACTCTAATGTTCAGCCTGAACCCAGCCCTTCCATGGTTCCAGGCTTCTCAATGGTCATAGTAAAGTAGACTAGTTTAGCACTAAGAGCTGAGAACAATCATGAATGTATAAATAATGTGATCAGCTTCTGGAAACTGAATTTCACAGAGATGAGGATGGTTTATGGCAGGGGTTCTCAACCCCTGGCCCATGGGGCTTTTTGAAATGGCCTGCGCTCCCCTGCCGCTGGATGGGGGCTGGGCTGCAGCTGCCTGGTCCTGGCTTGTGGCTGGAAGCCAGGCTGTGGCCCCCCACCTCTCTTCCTCCTTCCCTCAGTGCTGGGCTCTCTCCGGTGGCAGCAGCAACAGTGGGGACTCCTGGAGAGGAGGAAGGGAGGTGCCAGCTAACTGGGAGGAGCCGGGAGCAGAGCCCGCTGGAGAGAGCTGAGCTGGGATCATGGCAGAGCGGGCCGCTGTCCAGGTAAGGACCTGGCAGGGATGCCCCGTCCCAGTCCCCAAGCGGGACAGGACACCCTGGGGTGGAGGGACCTGGACAGGAGCTGGCACATGGGGAGCGCTGTGCTGGGGCTGGTTTGGGCTGAGCAGGGCTCAGCGCTGCCCCCATACACCCAGAGGAGCTGAGCGGAGGGGGATCACATCCGTCCAGGGCCACGCTTGTGTCCAACCTGCAGCCTTGGCACTGGGGGAGACAGACTGGCCCGGTTCCTTGGGGGCCCATGTGGGCCCAGCCTGGAGGCGGGGGGCTGTTCTGGGTGTTCATGGGCACCCTTCCCTTAAAAAAACTTTTAAAAAAAATTAAAAAACCTTTTTGGCTCAAGGGCCAAAAATATAATTTTTACAAACTTGAAGGGCCACCAGTCTATTTAATTAAAATTTAATATGAATTTAATTAATTAAATTTTAATTAATTATCTTAATTAATTATAAATGAAACAATCTATACTTAATTAATTTTTAATTAAATAGACTAGTGGCTCTTCAGAGTTGTAAAAATTATATTTTTGGCCCTCGAGACAAAAAGTTTGAGAACCACTGGTTTATGGAGTCTGAACCTTCAAGTTGATCCACATGCATGGCCCATGGTAAGACCCACTGACTTCAGTGGGAAGCCACGTAAAAGTAAAATTTCTTACATGTGACTCTTTTTACAGGATCAAACTCTAAATTTCCTCAGTTACACAGTATTCGAAAACATCACTCTGTATGGTCTCTTCTGCTACTATATACATCTGTAAAAGCAACTTAAAACTAATAGCTCATTCGCTGCAATTTTCTTCTCTTGACACCAGAGTGCTGCTCCACCGATCTGCTAAATCGGCACCACCAGAAGTAGCAATTCTTATCAATCACTGACAGGAAGTTCCAAGACTGACTTCAGCGAAATATTCTCTTTATATTATTCTTTCTACCATACTTGTATAAACTCCGGTCAGTTTCTTCCACCAGATTATTTCTTAGTTTTAATTATGTTTGTCCTTGAAAATTCCACACAGGTTCAGAGTCTGTTTTTTACTGCTTTTCCCAACTACAGTGGATGGCTGCTGGACTGAAGAGGTACAAGTGAGACCAGAGCTTTCCAAACTCAAACAAGTCAATGGTGAAGTTGAATTAGAAATCAGAGACCTCCATAACCCCATTTCTTTGTTCAGCAGTAGGTCACCTACAGTATTCTATGTGATCAAGGACTCAGGTAGGGAGCCACACGTTCTCTCTTTCTTCCTTTGCATATAGTGGTGTGATTTATGTAACAGTTCCTTCCACTACTAAACCTAGGTTTGGATTTAGAAACTCTGTGGAGTGACCAGGCAGCACACAATAGGTACAATTCTCTGTTCCCTACTCGTGCAAAGTGAGCTTAAAATGTTACCATTCTCATCACCCATTACACTACTTTGTGCTGGTGGAAATTATTACAGAAAATGCAGGACAGTGGAGAAATCAGGTCCAATGTGTATTGGTTTAGTCTGGGAGCTAGAGAACCAGAAAGAACCCCAGATTCTCTCTATATCCAGGGGCCTTAATAGAAAATTCACTTAGTATTCATTACCTAGTTTAGTTTCTACTGCAAGGGACAGAGTGGATTGATTATTCTGGAGGTATGTTACAGGAAACTGCCAAATCTGTTTGTCAAGATCAGGGAAAGTTACATCGGGAGGCACCTTCCAAATCACTATTCCTTTGCAGCTTCCCAAGTGGATGTAATGTTATAGCTGCATGCAAAGATTTATCATCCAATTGGCCAATTCTGTAGTGTGGAAGACTATACCTGCACATCTTTTAGCAGGCAAAGGATGGATAGGTGACTTCACTGCCTTAACAAGCCTGTAACCTTTTGGCATCTGTCTTCTTTATCAAGAAAACTGGTGGAAAATCTGATGGATATTTTTTTGAACTGCAGCAAGGTAGCAAGAGATGGAAATAAGTGGACATAAGAGGACATGTTACTTTTGTTAGCACTGAAAGGAAGTTGACTTTATTCCATGAGCCTTATCTTACCTGTTGTTACTGTATTTCTTATTCAGCTTTAAAACATCACAACTTGACTTTCTATATATTTGATTCCACATTATGGAAGAGTTATTGTGATATCATGGGGTTTTCGGTGGTTATAGGGTGAACTGGCGGAGTAAAAAGAATTGAGTCAATGCAGGGATTTTCAGAAATTCATCTCTGCTAGTGCTAAGTAGCTGAGCCTCTTCCACGTTTCATAGCTCAGAACCTGTGCAGCCTTACTATGCGCTAGCTCCTAAAAAGAGAATGGGTTCCAGGACACAGAACAGCAAGCAAAGCCTTTGGCTTTACAAGATTGCACTTGTAGTGTTGCTATCTGCACTGTATTAGCAACGATTCTGGAGATAGATGGATCACTGAAGTTTCCAGTGCTGTCAATCTAGCATCAGCACAAAGTCCATTTACATTACAAAAAAAAGACAGACAGATAAATCTTGTCAAGCTTGTCAAGGACTGAACAATTAAGCATTTCACAACACTAGAGCCAGCTTGCTAACAGAGAGGTCCATTAAGTACTTGGCATGGAATCAGGTCCCTGAAACAGGCTACTAAGACACAGCTGCAGAAGAAGCCTGCTTCTGTTCTTGTTGGAATAACTCCTGGGGAAAAAAATTAGGCCATGGTGTGTTAATAAAAAAAAAATCCCCTCTAATGAATCAGGATTAGTGCTCTGCAGGTGGTAGAGAACTCATTAGCACTAGCAACTCAGCCCCTGGAGAACTCCGGCCTATCTGGCATGCTGCCAAACCCTAAGTATGAGGCCTGGCTAAGTTTTCTCTGTATGCCAAGAGCGATCATATGGATCTACGGTATACCATCCCAGATTCACACCATTTCATGGAGTTGAAAGCCACAAATATTACCCAGTTAGTCATGCCTTTTAGGAGGATAGTGGTGACCAACAGCAATATTTCTTATCTCTGGCATACCTAAAAGTGGGCCTGGGTGGGCCATGGCCCAACCGGTTTTAAAGTAGGCCCACCCAATCTGTTACTTTTGCTGCCAACATTCTGCTTAAGTTTGGAGCATCAAGCAGCTTTTGGCAGGCACATCAGGCAGCTTTCAGCAGGTCACTACCCAAACTTCCTGCTTCTGGCCATGTGACTGAAAGAAGGAAATTCAGGAATGCAACCAGTGAGGAATCATTGCGCTGCTGGATGCTCCAGTTGCCAAGGTAAGTAGGGCATCCACATCTTCCAAACTTTCTGCTTCCAGTCACATGACCGGAAGCAGGAAGTGGCCCAGTCCCACCCCAATAAGATTTACCCAAGTAAATCACAGGCCCTGCCAGAAAATGTCTCCTGGCTATACCCCTGTTTTCTACTGAGCACCCATCATGTTATGTCTGCAGTATGATCTGTCTCTGGGAACTAGAGCGCAATTTTCTGAGATAACTTCCTAGCACCAGCTCTCCCATATTGCTTGGTGCCATCTTTGCCTTTTCAGACCAACATTTCAACACACAAACATTCTACTCTGAGTGACAGCAGTGTAAATCTGGAATAACTCTAATGAAGTCACTCCACATTTACTTCGATGAGAACAGAACTTGGGGCACAGATGGTAAATTGACAAAAATGCTGATGGTTTGTGTACCACAAGATACAGTGAATAGCCACTACTTAAGCCTGGGTTCTGAAAACATTGTCTGGGGTAGTGCTTACTGCCCTGAGTAGCGCCACCAGAACTGAAAAACTTCAGTGGGAAGCAAGGGTCAGCAAGACTGCATCCTAAATGTTATGACCAGCAACTTGCCCAAGAGAAATTTCAACTACATGTGGGGAGGAAACGAAAGCAGGCATGACATCAATCCAATTGCTAGTGGACAAGTATCCAGCTCAAAAGAAACACCATCACAACCAGAAGCAAACAATATCATTAGAGGGCCAAGTATAGGGTTAGCACAAAAATTAAACTAACTTGTTGTCCTTTCAGATCAGGGTAGAGGCACCCTAGCACAGGGATGTTGGAAAGCAGGCACTACCACTGCCCATCTATACCTGCTCTGAGCATAAAGCGCTGATTACATTTTCCAGAACACTCACACCTTTTAACTAATGCTAATTTGAGATAACAAATATTTTTTAATTCTCTGGTCAAAATACCAGCATTTAAGCCTGACTCCTAAATGCCTAAAAAGTGATAGTTCCTTGTGTTTTTCAGAAAGTCTATGGAGTTCTTTTTATTGTTGCTTGCTGGGTGAGTTCTAGAGGGGAATCACCTGAAACCAGTAAATACATTTGAGTTCCATGGTTTACTAAGGAACTAAACAGATTTTGAGGACTGAGTTTTTTAAAAGTACAATAGAGCTTAAGATTTTTCTGCCAGGCTGGAGCCTAATGTGTTTTGAAACAGTAAAAATATTAAAGCTTGAAGCTCATGGTTTATATAATGCTTTTCTGGTTTCCCCTTCAGCACATGTAGCAAGTTCCTGCTCTGCTAATGAGGGCTCAGACTGCATTAGGAGTAAGTGAGCCCATGTTCTTCAGCAGAGCTTTATAATTCATTCATGCTATTAGGAATTTTAAAAGGAAGATGTCTAAACAACAGGAGAAGGGAATTAGTCCACCTGCAGGGTTGCTCTCATGGCGTGGCCTGCAAGCACTCAGTTATGTTTACTTTCTTCCCCCAGAGTAGACTAGCAAAGGTGGACTTGGCAAATTCTCACATTAACTCACGAGGGGGAGATGATCATGTTTAAATCCCTGACTCCCCCAACTCTGATTTTTTCCTAGTGTTCCAAATAATAACCAGATCAGTTGAGAATCAGATCTTTTCCTTTTCTTTTCTCCCACCTCCGCATCTTTTCTAGTAATCAAAGTCTTTCAGAGTTTATCCCCTGAGATGGTAACGGTTTTCTGTTGTGGTTTTCTCTTCCATGTAAGATTTAAACAATCACTGATTAGTCAGCTTTGACAGGTGTTAGAAAATCTTGGCACAGTCTGAACATTCTTATTGATTACCTGATACATGAACAGAGTTTTTCAGGGCTGATTGTTTTTCACTAAGCATTTTAGAGAGAAGGGGAAAAATGTGCTACATTATCAATTTCTTTCTAATCCATTTTCATGTGCTAGACTCCTGCTCATCCACTTTAACTACTTAGCTGTCAAAGGGGGGGGGGGAAGGAAGATGATACGTATGGAATTATTAACTCTCTTGTTACTGCAATCGCTTCTTCAAAGTATGTTTATGCAGCAACCGTAGGGTTATATAAAACTTTAAAATAAAATCATAGGGGAGTTCTAATTGACTGATGGATATTTCCCAAATGGCTCATCAATTGAAAATGGCTTTTCAGAAAGTTCTCTTTAATTTGCAGTAATCTGTAAATTTTCACTTCCTCGCTTTCACTACTTCCTGTAGTTAAATAATATCAATTATTATAAGCCAAATAAACCAATATTCTTTATATTACACTATCTGCTGATATACTTAGCTAGTAACATTGACTTCATTAGGAGCTTTGGGTATAAAAAGAATGCAAGGTAAGTCCTGTTCACCAGATCAAATTAATTCACAATGAAGGCTGTCATTCTACCCTTAACTCCCAGGATTACACGACAAACAGAAAAGGCCCTGATCCTTCTACACCCGCCACTCCCACCCCATCCCCCAGTGAAATTAATTGGAGTTTAATGACATGGGATAACCTTGGTACTGTTGAGGACAATTCCTATTTTTGGTGTTAATGAGTGAAGGTGAAATCGTTTTGAGCAGAGATACACCCTATCCTCAAATCTGGATCCAGATTCAAATTCCAAAATCCAAAAATATTTAAATCTAAGATTTTCATTTCACCCATTATAAAGGGTTCATTTCATCCCCTCTCAAGGAGTTTTGCTCTCATCCAAATTTAACCTACATTTCAGGGACATTTAGATGCAGGGGTTTGTTTTGGAATCATCTCTAACTTGGAGAATTTGGTTTCATTTGGATGAACCATTAAAAGTTTGGTTGTTTATCCCAACCTATCCAATTGCAAAAGTTGTCTGAAGACTTCAAAATTTCTAGTACTCTCTGCATCTGCTGAGGCTGGGCATTTTGGGGTGTGACAGGTAGTGGTGAGGGGAGAGGTTTTGGGGGATATTTTCTGTAAAATGCTATGAGCCTGCTTCTAAGAAGAGGGATATGACATTCTCTTCCAAGCCATCAGCCAGTACCCTCCCTGCTATAATATCCAATTCCAATTCAGATTGTTAGTAAAAAATGTTTATTACTGGTATAGCAAAAAATAGAAAATGAAAGATGGTAAATTATAATCACCAGACAAAGACATCCATGAAAAAATTTTCCACACTAGTCTATCAGAAAAAGCCTTGTTGCGATATAATATACTAGGCATCTGTTTCAAAACATGACTAACATCATACTCCGAGTGCCCAATCCAAAGTTCACGTAAGTTGATGGAAGGAGTCTTATTAGCTTCAGTGGGTTTTGAATCTAGCCCTTCCAGAATGACAGATGGCTCTGTCCTTTTCTGTCTTCTCCCACCCTATTGGTCACTGTTTAAACACATATAAATCCTTCTCTTCCTAGAGGAAGGTAAATGAACAATGTTCCAGGTAAATATTGATTCTTCATTTAAAAGCATCCTCTTAAGGTAATTTAGCTAGAAATTGGTTGGAATCTGTCTCAAATTACACAGATAGTGTTTATTACTTTCATCCATTTCAAATAGGATCTTGAGACGTACTGTAAAGTAGCCCTTATCCTTCCCAGGTGAGTGGGAAAACCTGAACTTGAGTATATCTTTCAATTAACTTTTTTTTAGTCTTGCTAAATGAGTCCATATTACACTCTCCTAGGCAGAACTCTATTAGCATACAAGTGATAAGTTCACAGCAATATGGCATTTGTGCAGTGATATATTGTGGACAGTTCTGAAATTAAAGATTAGTGGATAATTCAAAATCATATACAAAATGTGATCTGATTGAGAACAGGCATTTTCTTTGCTCTCACTATGTGTCTGTAGTTTCCAGCCAATCTTCAACCAGTAATAAAAATAGTTCGGTTTTATTCCTGATGACCAATTGATGTAAAATACTTCAATATGCTTACACATGACATACAAAACACTTCTTTCATTAGTGGAGGACATGCATGTATGAGAATTATGCTAATCTAATTGCAACAAAAGTGCTGGCTGAGATTTTTTTCTTTGCATTTTATGCAGCTCTAGCAAAGGGGCAGTAGGAGTCACTAAATAATGAGCTTTCCAATCCCACCAAGACTGCTAACTAATCAAGCACTCCAACACCTAAAAGGAGAATTGGGAAGGATCCCTGGCTAGGTCTGTGCTTCACTAATATAAAAATACCTTACTTTTTTAAATAAGCTGAAATTCTGCTCTTATTTATCCCAGTGTTAGATTGGAGAATGTGGCCAGCCACATGTGGCTGGGCCTCCGAGCTTTCACTTCCTGATACCAAGGCCCACAGTCTTCTTATTTGAAATCACCTGTGCTCATTTATTTACAGCGTATACAGTTTAGTCCCAGTTCCTGGCCCAGGCACTCTAGGGCAGTGGTTTTGTGCCATGAGAACTGTCTAAGTGTGCCATGAAATTTTGTACAAAGGTAAGGAAAATTAGTGTAAAATAAACATTGTTTCATCTTAAACAATATTCTATCCAACCAAACTTACAACCCAACCTTGGGAAAATTAATCATCCAACTAAAAGTGAGGTATTGGTCTTTCGATTCTAAAACGTGAACATTCTAAATGCAGGTGGCCAAAGAGCAAAACTGAGATGACGTGAATTTTTTTCTGGTGGATTTGAAACATGAATGCATTTGATCCTTCTTTAGCTTGTTGAATGCACTATGCTGCAACACTCTCTAGTAAGACCGTAACTGTAGTAAATGTAAGTAAATGTGACATTTATGAGCAAGCAATTCAGCTGAAAAAAGTAAGTGTGCTGTAAAATTATTTGTTTCATTGAAGTGTGCCATGTTCTGAAAAGATTGGGAACCACTGCTCTAGGGGCTCAGGGTTGTTTGCCCCTCCCACTCAACAGGCAGACTAACTCACAGTCATCCCCAGCCCTGTTTCGCCACGCCTCTCCCTCCTCGTTTCCTGCACTGATCTATATGTCTTCCCTGGGCTGGGCAGGTCACCAGTTGTTCCTCCTTTGACTCACTAGTCAGGGCGCTGGCTCAGCCTAATCAGTGCATCCAGCTGCTACCTGGTCCCCTTGTCAATCCTGGCTCTGCTGGCCTGTACTGCATCAGCCCAGCCCCCTGGGTTAGGGCCAATGGAGATAGCTGAGTGGTTTACCACCTTCCGCTCTGTCATAGAGAAATTTCACTGAAATCAGTCACATTGCTTGAGATGCCATAATAGATTCTAAGTTACTGTTTGGCCTTACCAATCTAGTACTCCCTGGAGCCCAGCTCTTTCCTGCTGTACCTTCATAGACATCAGAGAGATACTAGGGAGAAATTCACTCTAAGGGCTTTATAAAAAATTGTCAACACTTTGTAGAGATATAACTCAGAAGATATTTACACTACATCAATGATTATTTTAATTATGGCCCCACACACTAACTACAATGGGCTTTTCCAGTTTGTAAATATAACAGTCAGATCAAATAAAAAGGATTGGGAAATGCCAAAAGAATCCTGTTTCTCCTTTGAATGCACACTGAATGCATTTAGCTCTTCCAAAGATGCATTAAGCGGATGTCGTGCTTTTCAGAAATCCTTCACTTATTTTACATTAGCTCAAATTTTGATGCTCTTAGCACAATTTGTAGTAATTTTGTTAATGTCAAACCTTTAGCACATTACCCTGTACCTCTCTTAATGTCAAGCACCATGAAAAATTGCAGAACTTTCAGAGTAGGGTTTAGACATATTTCCTACTTCAAAATAAAAGGAAACAATAATATTATTCTTAAGAAAAAAAATAACCTGAACCAAACCTCTATAGACAATAGCAAAGCCCATGGATCTTGAGTCTTTATTTAACTCCTCTCACTGTACAAATAGGACCTGCATTTATGGACTGTCCTGGACTATGGCCTGGCCCCTTTACACCACTCCAGTGCAGTGAAGAGGCCAGAATCCAAGTGGAGTCCTTCTTCTGCAGTTCCAGGGATGGATTGGGGCTGGAAGCGTTGTAGCTGGCCTCCAAACCAGGTCAGAATTTGTGAGGGCAACAAAGGGGACTCAAAGCCTCTTCTCTCCTCCTAAGCTATACTTCTCAGCTTGAGTCTGGCTCACTTACTCTTCTATGGAATCGCGTCAAGGGCACGTCCATAGGAACAAAGATCTATGCTTGGAGACTCCACTGCAGAACCAGGCAAAACTCCCATCAAGGATCCATTAAAGCCATGCTAGCAGGATGCCACATGAAATGGGGGTTTCTCCAGTTCAGAGGAGCTCTATGGGAAAGGCAATATGGACTAGATCTGTATTACTACTCCTCTTCTGATAGCTTGCCGTACAAGGATATCAAACTCATTTGTTACGGTGGGCCAGATTTGACGTAAATGTACTTCAAGTGGGCCATACATACCATAAATTAAAATACTATGGCACCCGCATGGCTTCGCAGAATGCTGTGTATGCAAAACTGCGCTCCGCAATAGTACTTTCTCTGTTAGGGCGAGACTGCGGTCTTGTAGTGCACGGTCTCACATTCCCGGCACTCCATGATGTCGCGAGACTTGACACTCTCGCTGCATTGCGGAGTGCTGGGTTTGCGAGACCACTCTCTCTTTCTCTGTTAGGGAGAGAGTGTGGTCCCACAGAGTACAGTCATGGGCCAGATGGAAGAGGTTCACAGGCTGCATTTGGCCTGCGGGCTGCATGTCTGACACCCCTGTAGTAGGGGCTATTAGAAGTAAAATGTGCTTTGCCCCAACCCATTCCTTTACAATCTAGACCTAATGACTCCCCGGCTAATGCCTGTCCACACCTCATCCTCTCCCCACTTAAGATCCTGATAACCTGGACACCTTCCGCAGAGACACAAAATGCTGTTGAGATGAATAACTTTTTGTTCCCATAGTATGCATACAGATCTCAGGGGCATGATCTGGTCCCATTCCCACTGTAATCCACTGTAGCAAATCAGATGCATAATTCATAGGTCACTCAGCTGGCAAATATCCAGGAAGAAGAATCACTTTAGAAAATCTTTATCTTCATAATGAACTTTTAGATTGATTATGTCTATTTCCTGTGTTTTAAAAAACACACACAAACAATCTCCCTTCACAATGTTTATCAAGGAGACGGAGGCTGCCATGGTTGATTTTAATACTGGGAAGATGACTGTAATCATTTTAAGTTAGTGAATTGAAATACACAACACCTGCCTTCACTCTAATGATCTTGGCATTTGGGAGCAGTGATAAATGAATGGAGGCTATTAGACATGTCCTGCAAAATGGTGTTTGTGTCTTACAACTTCAGGTTGGAAATTCGCTGAAGGTCTCTGGCTTTCCCAATTGGTTCTAATTATGGCAGTGATGATAAATATCTTTCTACTGTCTTTACATTTATTTTTCTGGAAGCTGGACTGGGAAATAGGTTTCGGGTGGTTGTGTGGGTTGGAGAGATGACAATTTTATTATTCCTTAGAACAAATCTCTCACGGAGTAATCTAAAGGTAAGATTACTATAGTGTATGACTTAAGAGGCTGCCACAGCTTTTGCTATTTGTTAAGAAAGAAGAATTGTTAGTAGGAAATTCTCGGGATGTTTATTCCTGCTTCATATTTTGCTGACCCTGTGTAGATTTGCCTTAAGTCAAATCATCTTAAACCCTTTGCAGAAGACAACTTCTTGCTTTACAACACTGAAAATCATGATTCACTGAGCTGAAACAAAGAAACAAACCTCCATTGTTTTTTCTATCAAATGCAGTTTCAGTTTTATGAACCTAATACTAAATATATTTAGATTTTTATTCCAGTTGTCTCATCCTTTGCCTTAATCATCCTGTTTGTCACAGAGAAATGTCGATGCCTCAGAGAAATTCCTTGCACTGGAGAGAAGCTGTCCTGAGCTCTTAGCTATTATTCACTGATTTGTGTTAACAACTCACAAATGGGCATTATTCAAAAGCTACTTTTCCCGAGACTGCACTGGTGTTTCACTGTTTCAAAAGAATGATATGTTATTACCCAAACCCAGGGCTTTCCCTCCTCCTCTACTTGCAGCCTCTGCTTATATTCATGTAATACACTTCTGTGCATTCCTCCTGAGTGCTGAGCTGAAAATTAAAACTGATGCTACTATTCCTTTCTATACAAATAACATTTTCACATACTGAACCCTCATGCTGCTCATTGCTCTTTCTGTCTACAGTCTATGTTTCTGCCATGAATTCTTGCTCTTTTATGGAAGAAATTTTAAATATCAGTTGGTGCCGGTGCTTAATTTGTAGTGAAACTGGTGCCAGAACTCAAGCAATTAGGTGCTGGGGCTCGGGCATTTTTTTTTTTTTTTTTTTTTTTACATTTACACCTGATGCAGCAAACCCTGAGGTGCTGGGGCTCAGCCCTGGCAGGTCCCTGGCACAAATTAAGCATTGGCTGGTGCAATTTACATGCGTTCTTAAATCAGTAATGATACAAGTTCCAAAGGCTTGGGGATTATATTTGGATCAGCATCTGGAAGTTGTACAATAATATATATTGGAGGAATTGATGGTCTCCTATTGGAAAACTATTTGCCAGAGATATACGCAGCTATTCTGCTTGCCGGGGGCTGGGCTGTCACCCTTCTGGGAGGTTCTAGAAACTGCCGTGGGACTTGGCGTGAGGAGGACATGTTCCAGGAGGGAGATTTGGAGGTTGCACCAGGAACTTGGTGTCTGTATATGTTTCAAACATGGAGCAACGGTGGCATCAGGTCTGTAAATTAAGCTGTTTTAATAAAGAGCCAGCTTAATTTTAATAACAAGAGTGCTCTAGTTCGTGTTATGCAGCATGCGGTACACAGAGACACTGGTGGAACATTCTCCCATTCTCTGTGGAACCTCCATATCCACGAAGGAAAAGAAGCCAGCAGCCTCAAAGCTGGACCCTCATCTATGGAGAGTCTGCCTCACTGTGCTTTTCTGTGGCCTTCCACCACTAGCAGCTCAGATGCTGTGGAACGGACTCTGCAAGAGTTAATGGTGCAATTAGCACAGACCTCTACAGGGCCATACGCAAGATCCTGCATATAAGAGGACAGAGGGAAAGAAAGCACAGAGAGTAGCTGCTCAGCAGCTCAGCCACCTCCCTTTCCCTTGGGAGGTGAGTTCAAGGAACCCAGAAGCCATTTAACTGAAGAAGATCATGTTCCCAAGCTGGATCTGCCCAAGTGTCCTCTACTCTGCCAGTTGAGGCCAGGAGGAAAAGTAGGTAGGCGTGTGCAAACAGTCTTAACAAGGGACAGGGCTCTACTGCTTGGAACAGACAAGCTGAAGTGGGAAAAGGGCCTCTAATTATAGAATGAGAGTGATGCCAGTATATTTTAGCTGGTAAACTTGCCCATGTAGAAAATCCACAGAGGAGAGAAAGTCTGATCCCTGGCCGGCTCAAGTTATTACCACGAGAGCACAAAGTGGATCATGCCCAGTAACACAGGACTCTGGGGCACCAGCAGGACACTTCACAGGAGCAATATAACACAGAGGAGCACGACTTTCTGTTTCAGTCACTTTGAAAGCATTTTACTGCCCTCTCCCAGAATCACCTTCCAATGCCCGCCATCCCGGCACAGTACTGGCAGCAGTGAGTTGCTGTTTGAGGCTTGTCTATTCCAATAACTGGCTCCAGTGGCTAGGGTGTGAGAGAAAGGAAACAGAGCCAATGTGTCCCCACCCACCTGCACAGGAGGAAAATATAGCCAGAGTACAGCCTCCACTTTCCCCAGCGCAGCCGGACCTAAGGTTTGGGTTGCCTGTGTAAAGTGAGGAAGAGTATCTGAATCTACTTTGCACAGGGGTTCAGGAAAAGGGGCAACCTTGCCCTTAGAAAAGACCAAGCAAAATAGATCTGTGAGTGCCCTCCTCCCACTGGGGTCCCAAAACTGATTTGTCTGTTCATCAAACAGTCAGTCACCTACCCTGCTTTACCATATAGTATCTCTGCCTGGAAAGGAAAGTAATCAAGCCACAAAATCACCTTAGTTTCTGCTGTAATACTCTGAACCCCTAATGGTGGTAAAATATCCCAGGGATTCATTGCCTTAACATCATTGCAGCAGCTGTAATATAAACATAATCCTGTTCCTGACCTGTCTGCCAGGGAGATAAAAACACAAGTTCAAAAGCACATCTCCCCTCCTCCTCCAAACGGAAAACATTATTTCATCTGGTCCAGTGTATAAATTGAATGGTTGTCTTCCTGCAATACAGATAGAATTATTAGGCAAAATGACGGCAGGATGGGAAATATCAAAGGGGCTTTCTGCTGTTACAAAGCAACGTCCATTGTTTAAAGCTAGCTTCTCAGTCCCTGTTATCTACTTCACCTATTATCATCCCTAGATGTCAATGCCTTTCGACTCTTATTGTATGCCATTGGTGTATTTTCAGTACCTCTGCTTACAAAACTAATTTAGTATGTAATGCCAGCTTAATAGTATAAGGCTGTCTATCCACTGCATACTGCTGGCATCCCTCTGCCCCCCCCCCTCCCCGAGACAACTGCCTTGAGGAATTTGTCCTTCTTCTTGATATACCACAATCTAAAGCTGCCAGTTGGAATTTGGGTTTTCACACCAACTAGCAGGGAGAAGAGTTCAACTGCAATCTCTGCAAAGCAGCTGGCTGCACTAGTAATAAACGCCACCAGTGTATTTTATTTTGTCTTCATGGCTCGGTATCTACCAACTTCTTTCTAGTTTCAGAAAGATCCTAGCATCAACCTTTTAACAAACAAGATTTTCAAGACCGTATATATTATTTTTATAAACTGTGGTTTAGCTGAATGAGTATTAACACAACATGTGGCTCAAACAAGCTCCTTGTGGTTATTAAAGACTGTAGACTTTCAGATCTCAGCTAAAGGGAGATTCTCTCTAGTTCTGACTTAGCATCTAATGCGATAGATCTAAGATAGGGCAGGAAGGTAATGCCCTCTCTTGGACAAGTTCCCTTCAAAGAACACAATTCATTACTTCAGGGTTGTCAGGCTCCGAAAGCACAGGTCGATTTTTTGAAGGACATAAGGAATACAAGCATTGTGTCCTTAATGGCTGATCAGTTTACTCCCTGGGACCATTCTACCTGGAAAATTCCTAAACATTAAGGAGACAATGGTTGGTGACATCCTGTCTGGGGCGTTCCCATAAAATCACACAAGTTAAAGTATAGATAGAACACCGAATTCCTAACTTCTAATCGAAATAGAATTCCTAGACATAAACTATATAATCATTTCCAGCAAATTACTACCTTTCTATTGATACCAAACATGACATAGTTCCTATGGATTATAGCATTTATGAGATATCCATTGAAAATAATATCATAAATGCTTCCCTAAATCCAGACAGCATCACACACAGGGCTCTGCCCTGCCAGGGTCCCTGTCCCCCTTTGCCCCATTGCATACAAGGGGTGCCCCCCCCCGCCACCATGGACCTGGCCAAGATCCCCCTAGCCCCACAAAGTCGACCTAGAGCATCCAGTGTGGACGCTCTAGGTTGACTTTGTAAGTTCCCCTTTAAGTCAACTTTAATTTTAAGTGTAGACACACTAAGTCGACTTAGTTAAAGTCGACTTAAATTAAGAAGTGTAGACATAGCCACTGAGAGTGCTGGGGTACACTAGTCCCCACTGATATCTGATAGCACGCTGGGTGCTCCAGGAGTTTGGGGGCAAGTGCTGTATGCTCTCCAGACACAGTTCTTGACGGGCTCCAAAACACATTCAGGCCTTGTCTAGACTAGCACTTCTGCCAGCAAAACTTTTGTCACTCACTCAGGGGTGGGGGAAAAAAACCACAGCTGTGCATGTCAAAAGTTTGACTGGCAGAAGGTGCTACTACAGTAAAGGCCTCTGTGACACAAGGTGGAGCTATTCTATGTAATCTTCCACGTTCTTCCCCCCACCCGGAATGTGACCAAATGTTCAGACTTGGGCAGTCATGCTACATGGTGGCATTATTTTCGTTATGCAAGGTTCTGGTAACAGGGAGCCCAGTTGCTCCTTGGGAACTGGACATTGGTGTTGGGACAGGATTGCTGAAAAAATGGATTGTCCTGCACGCTCTTTGATCATGCCTGATCCTGGATTGCTCTAGTAAGCAGAACAAGTTACACCTAGAATACCCCCTTATTCTGCATGATTGATTTCTCCATTGGTAATCTGACCTGAAAAACTCCAGACATCTGCTGCCACTCAAAAAAGGGGCAGCGAAACGACTGCTTCATTAGCGGGGCCTAAAATTAAACGTGCAAATACTATTGGCCCAATTATTATCATGTTTACAACAAAAAGATGAACTCAGCAGTTCCCAACTCAGCCCTCTTGGGGCACACAGGGGCTAATGTAAGGGGGAACGCACCGGAACGCAGTTCCGGGGCCCACAAATTTGCAGGGCCAGAGTTCCGGGGCTCCTAAAAATAGAAAAATCTGGCAGAAGGCATGTTCCGCCCTGTCCTAGCTGCTGGCAGGTCCTACGCACCACTGTTGTTAATCACAATACTTATTGTGTTATGCAGTGTTTGCTAGTTTGTGACAATAATTGCTATAGACATAAACCCCTATAAAATTATCAATATTTTTATGGAGCGATAACCGATGCATGTGGTACTGAGAAGTGGTTGCAAATGCCTTCCTGGGCTGGGGCCTGCACATGCATGAAGGTGGCCCAGACAACATGGGATGGGGGCCCGGAGATTAGGAGGGTTCCGGGGCCCATCAAATTATACTTTAACTGCTGGGGGCACACCAGTCATGGGATGTGAATGTGGGGTTCTCAAATCTAGTGCAAAGATTAGCCCTACTAAACCAATCCTCACCCTCAGGCAATCTGTCTGCCACAGCTACTACAGGGCCCTCTTCCTGCTTCCTTGCCTGGCTCTCAGATCCCAAGCTGCCACCTCAAGACTGTTGCATCTGCACCCAACACAGACTCTGCTCTTTCCTGGTCCCCCCTGTCCTTCCCTTTCCTGTCCTGTCCTCTGGAAGTTTGGTGACTCCAGCTGAAGATTGAACTGAGTGGTAACTCTCAGTAGCCAGTCGTGAGTCAGCAGGTTCATTACACAAAGCACCGCTTACTCAAAGCCAAGAGAGTTAGCCTTCTTATTAATTATTTCCATTTTCAGTCATAACCGCTGAGCACTCCAGATATGGGCAGCATATCTATCACTCTCCAGAGACACACACAGCTTAGCATGGGGAGAGCAGCTGCTTTTGGTAAGGAAAGACTGAAACCCCATTTTTTCATGTATTCTGTGATTCTGTTTTACTTTGGCATGATGCGAGGTTTGATCAGATTTATTTGGGATTCTTTACAGCTCTCTCTAAATGTTTCATCTTACTCTTTTGCTGTCACGGCGATAATGTAAAGGAATTTTTCAGGTCTAATCTCTGTTCTGTCTTGTAATTAGGTAATTCTGAGGACTGGAAATTCCTTTCACTACCCTCCCGAAGGATTAATTGTGGTTTAATGGGGAGATTTAAACTGAACCCTGTATGAGTTTCTGTGCCTCATTTTGCAGCCAGGTAGCAGCCAGGCAGAATGGCTCTGCAAGGGGTTATAATGTTTCTCAGTTACTTCTGCATCTTCTGACGTGTATGTCACTGCTTTTGGTGATCATTCCGCGAGTAACCAGCATGTCAGAGAAACCTGCTTACTCAACACAACTCCATTCCTTCCATCTCATATGCATGGCGCACAGCAGAGTTTTAATGGTGCTACTGCCTAGAGCAAGAGGAATAATTTTGTCTTGTCTCCCCTCCTCCCAAAACATAAGATGTCACCCCACTGTCTGGCATGTCATTCTGCTGCTCTTCCGGGGGCTGGAGACAATGATGACATGGAGATAATAGCTCTTTACTGCTAGGAACTCCAGCCAGTGTGGCATAAAGGATAAGAGATGCTCAGAGCAGGATAAGAATGTGGCATAAAGGATAAGAACCAAAGTGCAGATGCTATCCTCCCAGAGATGTGTTGCAGCAGAATGACATAAATAAAGTTCACATACGCACAAGAGAAATAGGGAAAATCCCTCCCACTCTATGCAAAGGTCATTAGACTTTCCATTCTTCTGATACAGCCTGAAATTTTAAGTAGGGTTTCTGTGATTTGTTTATTCTGAAATGTAGTTCTGCATTGTGTGGCTCACTTGTAAGCCATTCGTCTCCTTTGGGTGTTTTTAGTGGTTAAAGAAATAAATGATTCACAGTGCAAAAACAAAATCAAGAAACTAAATAAAGAGCAACAGGTGCCTATCCCTTGAAAAGTCACTTACTTGAAACCGTTAGCGCAATCACATGAAAAAGAAATGTCATAGCCAAGCAAAACAAATCTAAGTGGCCTTCAAGTTGGTCAGTTAGCAAAGTGAGAACCCCCCTTGGAAGAAATGCATAACACCCATTATTGGGGGGGGGGGGGGGGAAGCCAACAGAGCCATGATATTTGAGCCTACATCTGCTCATTAAGGGCCTGATCCAAAGCTCACTGAAATCAATGGAAGATCTCTACTGACTGCAGTGGGATCCAACCTGAAGGATGAGACATTTGGGTTTCTGGAATTTATAAATAACCTAGATTGTAGTCTCTTTGGGCTCAATATGGTACCTACCACAGTGGAGCCCTGTCCCTGATTTAGTCCCATAGGCACTGCCATAATACACATAACCACAAGTTCCAAAGGCGGAGCCATGTTATTCTAGCTCAGCAAAACAAACAAGGAGTCCTGTGGCACTCCTAAAGACTTGCAAATTTATTTATCGCATGAGCTTTCATGGGACAAAACCCCACTTCGTCAGATGCTTTGAAGATGGGGAACTTACAAAATAACCACAGCTCTTACTCTTTCAAACCCCAAAGGCTTTTTTTTAGGACTTCACTTACCTTTCTCCTTTTATGTTTTACATCCATAAAAGAATTTCCTGTGGTTCTTCATTGTTATACATCAGCAATTCCCCTGAATACCATCTGCTTATAAACGCCCTTTGCATTGCAGCTGGACTTCCCACAGCCTGGGGAAGGCAATGGGCAATCAATTATTAAACCTCACGTTTTTGGTTGCTTAACCATTTGTCCAAGGTATGAGGCCATTCTTTCTATAAACAACCAAGAAAACCAAATACCGGGGTGTAATAGCACTTATTGAAGGAGTATTTTATCTGACATCACTATAATGGCAGTTCCACTATTTGTCTAACCTCAAAAACAATAAAGAAAATAGATTGCAAGCAGGGACCTCTTTATTGCTCTAGCTGACTTTTTGACTTGATTGGCTACCCTTAATGTCTCCAAGAACCCATACACAGTATGGTCTAGTGATAAGAGCAGAAAAATCTGAGTTACGAGACCTGAGTAGTTTTAATCTCAACTCTGCCATTAGCTGACTGTGCGGCATTGGGAGGTTCTCATGGTGCCTCACTTTCCTCTGCTCTAAAAATCAGGGATGATCATCATTCACCTGTATGAAGCTGGGAATGAAAGACACTACCTGCAAGCTCAAAATAGTTTGGCTACAATAAAAAGTAGTGCTGGGTTGACCCCAATGTTTGGAAGCATTAGTTAAGAGTAATCGGAAAACACACACAAAAGCATAAATTGTTCTCTTTTGGCCTGGATGATAAAGAGCTTTTTAGTAGTTTGAAAGATAACTCCAGTTTCAAACAGACAATCTCATCCCTGACAATCTCCTGAAATCTTCTAAACAAAACAACCAGCACTGCACTCTCTTTGCTCTACTCATTCAGCTCATTTGCAGCTTATTAAAGCATTACAAGATGCTGCCACCTATAGACAAGTATTAATTTAAAGAACACATCCACTTAATGCCACTATATAAACCCATGGTACGCCCACACCTTGAATACTGTGTACAGTTCTGGCCATCCCATCTCATAAAAAGATATATTAGAACTGGAAAAAGTACAGAGAAGGACAAAAAAAACCCAATTAGGTGTATGAAACAGCTGCCATATCAGGAGAGATTTGAAAGACTGGGACTGTTCAGTTTAGAAAAGGGATGACTAAGGGAAATCTGTATGAGAGATGATAGAGGTCTGTAAAACCCTGCATGGTGTGGAGAAAGTGAATAAGGAAGTGTTATTTACTTCTTCATATAACACAAGAACTACGTCTCACCCAGTGAAATTAATAGGCAGCGTATTTAAAGGAAACATGAAGAAGTACATCTTCACACAATGCACAGTCAATCTGTGGAACTCATTGCCCAGTGATGTTGTGAAGGCCAAAAGTATAACTGGATTCAGTGTTATACAGGGACTATGGATTTTTTTCTCACTACAACAGGTGATTTGACCTCACCTTCCTCTATATGCTATTCCACTGTGTTTGAATCATAAAATCTACTTTGATTTGCTGTTACAGCCTGACTTAACCCTATGTCATACATTTCCATGCATTATATTTCCTCCCATTCTGTAAATTCCCCATCTTCAAAGCATCTGACGAAATGGGATTTTCTCCCACAAAAGCTCATGCGATAAATAAATTTGTTAGTCTTTAAAAGTGCCACAGGACTCCTTGTTTGGATTCAAAAAGGAATTAGTTCATGGAGGCTAAGTCCATCAATGATTATTAGCCAAAATGTTCAGGAACACAACCTCTAATGGTCAGATGTTGAGATTGGACAACAGGGAATTGATCAGTTGATCAGCTCATTTCCTCTGAAGACAGACACATCCTCAGAAATCAAGATACTGGGCTAGATGGACTACTGATCTGATCCAGTTTGGCCATTATTATAGTCTTATGCTCACTTCTGTAACTGCGAAAAGAGTAGAGATACAAAATAATATGAAGGCCATCTTTAATTTTTCCAGGTAAGTTTATTCCATACTCAGCCAGACAATCCTTAGAGATACCTAGTATTATAAGAGGTGGACACTAACTAAGCCACTTCCGCTCTGAATTTTTAAACCATAATCCAAAGTTCACTCAACTCACCAGACACACTTCTTTTGACTCAAATGGGCTTTGGATCAGATTGGGCCTCCTGTATAATGCTTAGTGGGCTAATGTTTGTTCATTTACTTTTAATGCTGAAGGGTGCCAGATTAATGCTGAGAATTTACATCCTTATTTATTCATTCACAGAATGGGTATAGTATAAGCAGAACAGGGAGATGAGTACATTGACTCAAGACTTGCAATTGACTCAAGACAATCTGCCATCAGATATTGCAAGAAAGGCCCTAATTTAGGAAAACTCTGAAGTCCTAAGTGCATGCTTAAATGATTTAGTGAAGCATGGTCTGTATTTATGAGCTTTGACACAATTTTCAGCTCCTTTCTGTAATTTGTGATACATGCTGATGGTTGCCTTGAGAGAATGCCATTTAACTTGAGACAGGCTGTCATTCTACAAGGGTAATACATAAGAATATACAATGCAAAGAAATACAGTAGGAGATTGTTTACTGGATAACCCGTTTTCCAAAAATGGCCACATTTTGTCAAAAAAGCTTTTTTTTTAAAAAAAAATTACTTTTGAAGCTGTTTCACAAAGAATTTGAGGGACAAAGTCTATTGTGCATAGTGGCAAAAAACGCACATAAAGGAATTTTTGACCTGTATTTGTTCTCTGACCTTCGTAAGAAGAAAAATGAATGCCTCCTGGCACACATATTTGGAGTCTGCATTAATCTGTATAAATCTCTACTACACAGAGTTAAAAGAGAGGGAACTATGTGCTTCCAGCAGTGAATGTCAGCAGATCCTGACCTGCACTACACCTGAAGCTGCAGGCCAAAGTCTCATTGACTTCAGTGGGAGTTATACGTGGAAAGCAATTACAGAACTGGGCCCACATATATTTCAACAGTTCCAAAAAATTGCTAAACCACTACCAAGTTTCAGAAAATGTAAATATTCAGAAACTTATTGGGCCCCCAGTTAAACGGAACTTGCCACCGATTTCCCAGTGAGAGTTCTGCTTGAAAATCAACGGCAAAATTTGAGCCTTTGAAATTTGATCCACTTTTAATATGTCATAACTTTACAGGTAGGGCAAGTGAGTGGCTGCTGTAAAGAATGAATGGTACATTTCATATAATGTATCCTTACAAATCCAAGTTGCTCATTTGCCTGTGGCAAGTAATATTTCTTAAGAAAAATATTATCATCATCCCTTACTTAGTGAAAAGGTGAGGAAGCAGATTTTGGGTTCAGGCTGGTAAATTAGTATGAGAGTTTTGCAAAGCAGATTCACTATATGTTTTCCATGAGTGCAGCAGTTTCTAGGATTTTCTAGACAATGTGACCAGTTTCTGCTTTTAATTTATTTTCACGGGCACTGCTTCCAAAGAATTAATTATTCAGTTTGCTTTTGCTTTCCTGAAGCACCAAACTTTGACCAGAGCCATTTGTTCAGTTTGCCTTTTACAGCCATCAGTGTGGCATAAACTCTTTAAGTAGACTATAGACCCTGGAGATGATTTACTACCTCCTGCTTTTGGAAGAAAGGTGTCAAAGCTAATGGAAAACAGAAACCAGATTTCAGTAGCATATTGGTTACTCTGCTCAGCATGCCTAATGTATAATGAAAATGAATTACTGTGTTTTAGCTCACTCAAATAACCAAGTATGGATTAGCCTTTGATTTAGACTTAAAGATACACAAATCCTGTTGTCCAAGGACTTAATAGGACACTGTAACATTTTCGCATTGACTCACTGCATTTGTGCATAGATTATCCAAAAGTACATTATAGGACTTTGTAGGAAACGTGATTTCCAGCCTGTCCTCCAAAACTTTGTAGTAGTCTGCTCCTTCTTCTCTATAACTTTACACCAGAATCATCTTTAAAATTATCAGATTGTACTCTGCGGGATGTAGTTATTTGCAAGAGGTTTTAAAAGATTATTTTTAATGTTACTGTAAGGCAGCATCAAGATAAATTCAACTGCAATTTCAATTGGAAGTGTTTACATTTCAGCAGAGACTGTTAAACAAGTACATGTATAATATTTCACAATATAAATTAATAAATCAGTAATGCCAGAGTGGCCTCTGATTTTTGCTGCCCCACTTGAGGCACCTCTGCTTTTCAGAGTTGTTGAGCAGTCACAATTCCAACATAAGTCTTGGGAGCAATGGCCATTCCAGCATTTATGTAAATAAGATCAAAAATAGCTCAAGATGGACACCTAGTAACTGAGTCACCCCAAAATCTTGTCACCAAAAAAAACCTTGTCACCAAAAATAAGACTTTGTGTTTGAAAAGGTTAGCCTAGACCTTTATATTTTATATACAAAGAGCAGGAATACATAGAAAAATGTATTTGCTGACATTAGCATACATGTCCTGCCACCTGTGCCTTCCTTCAATTCTTCAGATTTGAAGACATCAACAGCCAACAACATGTGAGAGAAAAAGAACACGTGGACATGTGCTGTTGACACAGTTCCTTTAAAGACCATCCAGGAAAAAAAAAACACACCAAGGAGTCCTGTGGCACTTTTAAAGACTAATGAATTTCTATATATATATTATTTTTTGGCTGACCTAGACTAACACGGCTATCCCTTTGGAACTTTAAAGACCATGTACAGCTTCAAAACAAATACTAGCTTTTGTTACCTGAGGTTCATCTACAATATATGCAGGGCAGGGCTATGACGTTCCCCTCCCAGAATCTGGTCTGATGTGCCGCTGTGACCCCCTGACCTCCACTCCTGAACACCGACTCACCTCGCTATGCCAGGTGACCACTCACTCCTGAGTCAGTCCACACTAGCCTCCTGCGTGTAATCAGTCCCAGGCAGTGGGTGAGCACCCTCTGGCCACTCATGGGACAGTCCCCCAGTGAGCAACCCCAGATACCACACTGGGAACTTCCGTCCTACATGGATCAGGACTCTTCCTCAATCACTGTGGACTCAGACCCTTGTTCGCCCATTTATCAATTAAATGGCTATGCCCAACCTCACTCATTCACACCCTGTAAAGTTCACACAGCTTTAGATAAAACTACTAGTTTATTGATTAGAATATGATTTTAAGTGAGTATATAACAAACCAATGCACAATCATTAATATTGCAGTCAGGAGTTACCACAAGCAAATAATAGATATAAAACACATGCTAATCTAACAACACTACCTACCTCATGTTCCAAGATTACTCACAAAATATTTGGCTGACAGATGTTTTTACAGCTAATCTCTGCCTATTATTAGGCAGGGCCTAGATCTTGCATGAAGTTGGAGAATGCTTGAAGATGGACTTTCTTTCACAAAAAGCCTCTCCCTGTTCCAAGTGTGTGTACTTATTTTCAAATTCCCCCTCAGCTCCCTTCTCTTCCTGGGCCAAGGTGATTTCCTTTCCACCTGAGCCAAGGAGCTCACTCTGTATTGTCTTTTTCACGTACCTCTCCAGCCTCTGTGCTGAGAGATAGCCCTCATGGTCTGAGCCATGGAACATGCTTCACATTTGTACACATACATGACGCTACAGGAAACATCATACCATAACAATAAGGTAGAGCATTCAAAAAAGAACCTCACATAGCATAACTGGCATCAAACCATACAATTACATTGCAAAAGTGAACAGAAAAGTTACATGGATCATAATGTAGAGGTGCACAGATGTGCATCCCATGACAAGGGCCCAAAGCAAACACCAGCTTCCAAGCTCCTTAAAAGACATGAAAGGGAGAAAAGCAGATCATGGAGTGGTACGCCTTCCAGTACAGAGGGAAAGGACGAGGCTCTGCCTAGCAGTTAGTTCTCTTCCATTCTGTTACTGGAGATAAGGCCGGCCAGTGACTTACAGAATGTACCTGGAATGTGGGCTTCCAGTTTTATCTGTTCGTAAGGCTTGTCCCTCAGAAACTATGCAGGGAACTGACATGAAATCTGTGAGGAACCATGAGTAGCTTCTGAGGAAATGGCCAGCCAAACAACATTTCCCCCGAAAGAGGCCATCTTGCCCTCATGGTAAAATAATAAAAATGTCTCGAAAGCTGATGAATGACACAAATATCAATATATCACAGGAAGTAAAAGTAAAGATGTAACCGATCTTTCTGGTTTTATAAATTTCATAGCAAATAATCTTCCAGATTTGGGAGCTGATTCTGTACTCGTTGCTCACTCTCACCTCCTTTTGATTTAAAAGGGAGTTTGGTTGTAAAAAGAATATAATACAAGGCTGCAACTTTTACCTATAAAACAGCTAGAAATGGTCAAATATTGTCAAAAATTAATTTGATAAATATTTTATTCTCTGAGTAGCAGCAACAGTTGCTGATTTATGTTTCATACCACACTTTTAATACTATTAAGTACATGATTGTGCTGTAAAGATGTTATACATTTGCATTTTACACTGGCTGCTTGATGTAAAGAAAGGTTTGACTTACGGTAAGTTTAATTCTGAAGATGTGTGATGTGGGGGTGGGGGGGGCGGTGTGTTCTAGAACTACTTGTCATATTGTGCAGGCCTTCCTCAATCCTTAATCCTGCAAGTTTCTCACTGAAATCAACTAGATTGAGATTTTCATAAGTACTGATTTGAGGTGACCAGTATCAAACATTAGGGCACTCAAGTTGGGGACACAAAAATTGAGGCACCCAAAACTAGTCACCAATTTTGCATGTCCTGTCCCCCTTTGATCAGAACAAGTATGGGAACAGAACTATATTTATCAGCAGGAGTTGGATTTTTAGGGGGAGCAGACATGCTGTAATTCTCTATGTGGACCCTCCTGTGAAAGAACATTATGGGAAGCCAGAGAACAGGTAAGAATTACTAGTCAGGAGCCTATTTAAAAAAAACAACATCATTACCATTTATTTCCTGGTCAGTTAAAAAGAGCATGTGCTGTATGTAACAGCATTAAACCTTCCCGTGTTTCACTGCATGAGTTTTGCATTTGTAAGGTGACGAACGCTTGAATAACTGTCATCTCCAGGTCAGGGTTGAAGTACGCTGAGGGAGCAGCTTGGGCAGAGGCCTACATTGTACTTGCTGCTTCACATCATGTATTTTTCCATTGTTGAAAAGAGAGTGCCAGTCACTGGGGCTACTGTTAACTTGGCACTGTGATTGAGAGGGCAATTTCCTGCAATATCTTTGGATAATCTTTTTGAATTAAGTGTTTGTATTATTCAGGGTTGGGGAGATGTGGCAGATGTGAGGCCTGTACTGAAAATGTGCCAGCCAAGTATAGATTTTAGGTCCAATGAACAGTAAGTGGATTTCCTAAAGAATTCCTAGGGAGTGATAGTACAAACGCCCCAACTCTGATTATGCAAAACCCCACCCTTATGGAACTACACCCTGAGGAAAGGCTCTTTGTCCATTGATTACTTGTCACAGAAGGCCACAAAAGAAAGGCCCAAACTATCTGCCCTGTCTTGGTTCTGATTCTGAATCTAAGAAAGATGAACTTCCAAACCAAAACTGGGTTTTCTCCACGGTTAGAAGGCCAGAAACCCTTCCATAGCCTTATGGTGGAGTTGGGGATGATGTTTGGTGAGCTCTTTAGCATTTGAATAGGCTTTTTTTTTTGGTCTGTAAAGCTGAACTTTAAGAATAAATTTTACTTGCTTAGAAAAAGTTGTGTGGTGACTGAGAGTACTGTGGCCAATAAACTGGTCACAGTCCTGGGAGAGAAAACGAAGTGCAGGCGTTGGTCTTTTTAAGCAATCTGGCTTCCTAGGGATATCACAAGTGCGAAGTAGGGAACAGCACAGCCTTAAAATCTCTAGTCTGGAGGGAGTGAGAAATGTCCAAGAGAGGTGACAGCTGAGAGCTGGAATCCTTAAATGGGTTCCTCCAAGGAAGCATGGGGCTAGGGGAGGAGGGGAGGAGTGGGGCGCAGGGGGCAGAGTATATAGGTGCAGTTTCCTTGAAACTGACACAGCACTTTCCACCCTGAGTAAGAAAACTTAACAAGGCTATAGATACATCTCCAGGAGCAATGATACTACCAGTTTCACTTACGTGATTTATCATAACAGCTCAGCAGTATTGCCAACCCTTGTGATTTTAGTGTGACTCTTGTGACATTCAATATTTTTCTTAAAGCCGAGGTACCTAAAGGCAAGTACTTAGGGGAGAATCTCAGCCATTTTTTTTTAAAGGAAGCTTTGAGGTAGTTGTGTAGAAAAGCTAGAAGATGTGACCCAAGTGCACCTTAAAGGTTCAAAATAGATAAAGGCAAATAAAGAAAAACTCCAAAAAAAAAATCAAATGATTTTTAAGGTCATTTAAAGAATTTGGGGAGCCTGATTTATAATTTTTCATATGTGAAGTTAGTGATATGGCAGCTAGATCTGAAATTGTTATGATATTTGTGTTTTCCTATGGGTAAATAGAGCTTGTTCAAGCTCTACCTAAAATCTCTCAGACAAAAATGAATGTCATTTTTTTACCTTTATAAATAATTTTGCAAAGGGCACTTTTTTGCCAAGATGAGTTCATGGCAATTCACTTAAGTGAAAAGTACCTTGGGCTACTGCCATCTATGTCATCAGGCTCCACGTTAGCAGGCTGGAATGAATGTCTTAATGTTACATACTTCGGATTTGTGAATTAATTTAGATTATTGGGTTTTTTTGTCATGAATTCATGTTTAGTGTGTAATTGCATCTACTTGTGTATTTTGAGTAAATACATGTAATCATATAATTACATGGAATTACATAATTGATGTATAATTAAATAAATACCACATGAAATAGTAGAGCTCCTTAATAATTTTGAAAAAAAACAAAAGCTCTTTTCCTCTATCTGTCAGCTAAAAATATTTTTATACAGTCAAAATCAACAGTGATTTAATATTTTCTCCTCTGAGTAGCTGATACAGCATGAAAATGGACACAAAATAGGACTTGGTAAAGAAGACTATATTCATTTTACTTTCTTTTTACTTGATTTTTATATTCGTTACATGCACAGAAAAATGTTTTACTGAGTGCAAACGCAACTGTTGTCACCTTTTGGAAATTTTAATACTGGGCAAATACTAACAGTTCCTGCTGAAAACCATAGAAAACTATTATAGTACGTTTCATTCATTTGTCTCAATGTGCTTTTCGAAGAGAGTTAAGTATCATTATTCCTATTAGGCTCAGAGAGAATGTGGGACACAGAGCAGGTAAACGAATTGTCCAAGGTTAGGCATTAGGTCAGTGGCAGAGGCAGCAAGAAAACCCAGAGATGTAATCTTTGTCTCACTGGAGACAATGGGAGTTTTATCACTGACTTCAGCAGAACCAGGATTTCACCTCAACTATATCCTCCCAACTCCCCCTGCAGCACCTTATCAACTCTCACACAACAAAGACAGGCAGATATATTACTTGCTCAAAACTTCAATGTCTAAGTCCTCAGATATATTTCAGGCCCAAACCACAGCGGTAAATAGCAAAATTCTAACACTGAATGTATAGGCAAAAAAGTGTTGTTAACTGCTCAAATCAGGTGATCGCAGTTCTGCTATTGTCCTCATCACTACTTGATGTAGTAGCACAGTTTCCAGTATTGAACAATTTTCTCATTATAAACAATGCTCAGTTTAGTAGCTCCTCTTCTAGATAAGGAAACTACACCTAGGCATAGGAATTTTAGTCCCCATTGCAAATGAACTTCTTTGGTGCCACGACAGAATTCCGTGTATATTCTCAGGGCCAATGTGCTGTGAAAGGAGACAATCACAGTTCTGCAAGACTTTTCTCCCATCTTCTTGAAGCTGAAGGGATCTGAGATCTCTAAGGCTAGGAAAATACTCAACTACACCGATCTGTCTTGCATTGATATATAGTTTGCAGGTATTCAATCCTCTGTAACTTTCAGTAGAGTTATACGGTGTAATGTCAAAGTAACTTGAGAGAAGAATCTGGCCCATCTTTTATCAGTGGTTTGATTACTTAAGACTTCTGGAGTCCACTAAAGACTTCTCCTGTGTCCTTACTTTAAATTCCTACTTTGCCAGGCAACCTAAAGTGACCATCCACAGTAGGTCAGTGATTTTATCCTCTTTTAATATCTATTTTGCCCTCCACACCCCAGTGTGCTGTATTGTGACTCTAAGGTACCCTCCCCCCATTTGTACAGCTTCCCATGTGGCTGGTGCAGAAGTACATGCCTTCTAGTGGGAGCCATGAAATGAAGTGCCATGCCTGAAATGTTGGGACAATCTGATTCTGCATCATGCACCTGCAGGGCTAAATCTGAAATGTTTGTGAGTGGGTTATTACAGCTCCTTTAGGAACTGCTTTGTGTGGTCTGATTTTCCATGCAGTCTCTATCCAGACTCTTTTCTGCATCTGTCCTTATTCTGCATCGGTGAATGAAGCAGTGCAACGGAATCTTCTTTGTTTTAAGAGTACATTTCAGAAACTGCAATTAGTAAAGATCACTTGAAAAAACACATCTGGTTTCTACTTTTAGAGAGCATTCCCAACATCTTCACGGTGGCTCAAGGTTTAGTTAATTCTACATCTGACCTCAAGCAATTTTATGCTCTTTTATAGTCTCTGCAGGCAATGACATCTTATTTATGTAGTACAACACCCTAAGATAGATAGAAATACATAGAATCTGCTTTATAATGAATCTGTTCTCTAAACAACAACATTAATTTGGAAAATATCTTGAGTAACAAAACCAGACTGGGCTGTAAATTGTTTAATGGTTTTTTAGACATCACTGTAAATCGAATGCATGCACAGACACAATTAAGCAGCACTTGACAAATAGGGCTTTCTTCAAGCTGTAGAAGACAAGTTTTATTTCTTTTATATTACACACACAAGCCTTCAGCTGAAAACTTGCTTCTACTTTTTTAATATAATTTTCAGTGTGCGTTTAATTTTAAGAGAAAAATCAAACAGAACATAACAGACTATTTATGCCACCCAAAACTAAAAATTGAGAACCCTCAAGGCGATCACGTAATGAAAGTTGTTGGAGAATTGTCGTTTAGAATTTAAAAAGAAAGAAAAAGAATCTAGGGTAACAGTAAGAATGTTACAATCAATCACACCACAGAGTGAAGCTCACATTCGCTTTGCAGTTGTCAGTTATCAAAACTTAACACCCTTTGTCACACCAGCATCTTGGGGGGAAAAGAAGAAGTTACCATTTCAAACACCTCCACCCACACAATCAAGCACAAACTTCTACCCACAACAACTGTTTATGAGAACATCTCTTTTTTTGTCACTGGAAACACCTCTAACTAGAATATCCTTGAGAAGACAAAAATAATACATCATCTGAAGAGTCTAAGGATGGCCACACACATCAATGAGATGTTACCAAAAACTGAGCTTCCATTTTCTTTCTAATGCACCAAGAACATAAAAGCAATTCATAGCAGCTGCTACCATTTAAAAAACAAAACAAAAAACAAACAAACTAACGCAGCTCTGAAAGAATTTTCCAAAAAGGTACATGGTATAAATGTAAGTTAAAACTGGGATAGCAGGAAACTATTGCTTACAAAAATACATGAGCGCACAGTAGTCATACCTGAGCTTTGGGAGAGAGAAGTTTAAACCCTGTAAACACACACACACACAAAACTCATCTTCTTGATATTGCAGCCAAAATAAAAGAGCAGACTATCACTTACACTAAGGTAAAATACAGGTAACTGCAATGCCTCTATTGGAGTTATAAAAGTTGCTAAGAGTAGAATTTGACCCTCAGATTTAATGTGATTGATTTACAGGTATGCTCTGGCTGCATTCTTCTGCTGCTTTTCTAAGCAGCTGGAAACTGGATTTAGCTGACACAAACTAGCCAAAACTCACCACTTCTGAATCCGACCCAGATTTAAAAATCTAAATAAATTTGTTAGTCTTTAAAAGTGCCACAGGACTCCTAGTTTGCTTTTCTCTCACGTGAAATATGATAAATCAGGTTCTCCACAGCCTTATAATGTCTTTTGACTTCTACTTCTGCCCAAAGTGGGTAAAAAAAAAATGTTACCACATCAGAACAGTTACATTTTACAATTGCTTTTCATTAGGGTAAATAACTATAAAACAATGGAGAACCAGGCTCACTCTTAGCTCTTTTTGTAAGTCAGTGGTGTTTTGCCTGTGCAGAGATTCATAATTTTTTTTTTTTAAGGACAGAAGGGAGCATTCTGACCATCTCATCTGACCTCTGATGTAACATAGCCCAATGAATTTCACCCAATAATCCTTGCATTAAACCCATAACTTCTGAATGAGCTAATATAATACACACACACACACACATCAATCTCAATGGTTCAAGGGTTCCATCTCATTTCAGTTCAATTTCAAGTTCAAGGGTTCCACCTCATTTTTCAGTAATTGCTCCACTGGTAATGACTCTCTTTGTTTAAAAACCAGGTTCTTTAGCACAATTGATCTTTAGTCCATGAAAAATTAAGATACTGAACATATTGGACCAAATCTCAACAGGTCTCGGAACTCTGTAACATTGTGGATTTGGCCCCAGGATGTAAGTGCCATATTTTGATAATAGTGGGCACCTTCAGTCTTGAGACATGAACTGTTGTGTCTATTAGACCAGTGGTTGAGAACCACTGTACTAGACAGCTCTGTCTCCATAGCAAAATAAACCTATAAGAAAGAGGGTCCAAGCACAGCAGGAGGTGGAGAAGAGAGTTTGCTCAGCTGGCTTCTGAACCTATGTGCTTCTTAACTGTGCCAAGAGAGTGGTGAGACTCAGATTTTGTTGTAACTGTTCTAGATAGAAGTACTGAGATTTTTCTGCATGAAGAAGGGGAACTAGTGCAGCTTGTGAAAATGCAGGCCTGAATTGTGATTTTTTTGTCATGTCATTTCCATCTCTATTCAAAGCAGAAGCCATACACACTGTCAATAAAGGCACACACTGTCAATAAAGGCCAACCTGGGTAACATTTCAATTCATTTCTCCCTGCTAAAGGAAATGATCCTCTTCATCAGTTCAGAATGGGAGGGGACACGGGTGAATGCAGTGAGGGAGACAGCACAGAGCCAGAGCCAAGGGATGTCAGAGTCCTGGAGATCACAGAATGGAACTTTAGATGGGCAAATGAAGGGAGGAGGGAGAAGAAAATGGCAAGGAATGGAGAGAGAAGATAAATGGGGAGAGATAATGAACAGTGCACCTGCTGTCAGCTCTGCAGGCATTTCAAAGTCTTTAAAACCTTTTCTTTTCATCTGTTGTTCGCTGGTATTATTGCTCTTAACATCGGGAGCAGCCACAGCTTGAAACAACAAAACTCTCACATCCTAGCCAGCATCTCGCCATCAATGCTACTACATTTCCCTTCCGTCACCTATTATTTGTGTACTCACAAAGTTGGTGGTGGCAAACAGGGATTGATGAGAACATGAGCAGAGGAAGGACTACCATTTATAAGTTTCTTCACTTTTCACCACCTTTTTAGCATACCCATTTCAACTCCTGCTTTGCAAAGACAGCATGGCTCTTCCTGAAAAAGGTTCAGGTTGGACATTGTGTCCTTGTAGCTGGGTGGTTTCACCTCTGTGAAGTGGAAGAGGTTAGAAGTCCCTGAGAAGGGAATGGCAATAGGAGCAGAGGACTGCAGGCCAATCAGGGCCCAGGGGCCAGTAGAATGGCTGGGCTGCAGCTCCTGCTCTGGGCAGTTTGCACCAGACCTGTGAAGAGGAAGGTTGTACTGTCAGTGGGGCTGTGGGAGACAGGACCCCGGACAGTTCCCAGGAGCACTGTCAAGGTTTGGCAAGACTCCAGCCTTGATACATGGGCTGCAGGTACCTGGGGAGATATGGATGTGGTCCAGGGTACCTGGTGAGGCATGGATGTGGTTCAGGGTACCTGGTGAGGCACAGACCAAAGATAAGTTGGGGGACGGGGGGTTTGAAGCAGTGCTCAATGTAACACATAGGGTTCCTGGGCCAGGACCTGGAGAAGTGGGTGTGCCTGGGTCCCACCTCCCTCTCCTAGATTGCCAGTGGGCAGAGGTCAATGGACAGTGCTGACCACTGATACAAGTGGACTGGCTGGGACTGGACCTTAACCCCAGAAGGGGGGTACTAAAGGGACTCAGCTGGAGGGCTGAGGTCTGGCAATGACCTAGACAAAGGCCATGAGAGAGACCAGGCACAGACCACCAGATGGGGGACCACTTGAGTAATTCCCCATTCTGTCACCAGGAGGTGCCTGTCTGGTGGGTAATATGCAGCGAAACATTTACAGTCCTCCTCTGGAATACTTTATGATCCATCACAATCAAAATTAATCATAATAAATTAACAGAAATAACCTCATTATGGTTTTGATCCACTGCATGGAATTGAATAGAAAATTATGTCCTATGTAGAATTATACAGAATGGTTTAAAAATGTATAATAAAGGTAACATTACATTAAACTCTAGGCATCTGATTCTTTGCTCTGTACCAGCTACTTTACACAAAATCAGCCTAAGAAGCTCCTACAATGTGTTAGGTGCTGTACCAAGACAAATGAAGATACATTTCCTATCCCAAAGAGCTTACACTATAAAACCACCAACAGATGGAGGGCATGAAAATAGAGAATAATAGGAGGTGACCATGTGGTAACTGGTGATGCTCTAATAATGCAAGGTTTAATGACACAGTGAAGGGGGATGGGAGTTAGACACATAATTACATGAAAAAAATAATGTTAAAAGGATGTTAAGTTTGCAAAGTCAAATCCTCAAGAGTTAGGCAGGGTCAGAATTAAGGCTGCCTGTGACACCTTAAATTGCCCCCCTTTTTCATATGCATTGTCATATAGCCTTTATTTACAAGATCACATACTATTTTTCCAACCTGTCTCATTCATTTTTCCTTAACCTCATTCTCAGAAACTGCTGAACAATATTTTGCAAAAATTGTCACACACAAAAAAAGATCAGCCCAAGGAAGACACCCAGCATGGAAAATTTCAGCTGGAATGATTACGTTTGACAAAGTGGGGCTCTGAGTTACAATTTTTTCTTATGCCTCCTGTCCCCGCCCTCACCACCCTCCCTCACCAACCCAAACAGGGTGGGTGGCCCTCTGAAGTGACTCAGGGAATGGAGGTGGTGTTCCCTCTTGCCCCCTACAATGCACGGCTGGCCCAAGCTGGCTGGTGTCAACACTCGGCCTCCTGTACGTTCCTTTGCACCCCTCCATGAGTGTAGAAATACTGGGGGGGCAGGGTTGTGACCCTACATACCCCCCACCCCCCAGCTATCACCTCTGATCCTGAGTGCTAGCGCTGGTTTAGTTATGAAAGAGAACCCCACACTAAGCCTGATTCCAAACCAAAACACCTCTTTCCCCAACCTCTCACTGCAGCAAATCTTTTGGATATGAAATCAGACCTCCATCAATAGATCTCTAAGAGAAACTACAAAATTATCAACCTATTTTGAACATTGAGATAACAGACTCACAAATTAGCTTGTTTCACAGGCAAGCAGAGAGAATTTCATAGGGAAAATTGAGGCTCAGGCTTAAAATAAAAGCTTTCAAGAGTTTCCCACATTCACTCATAGCATTGCCTCTGGTTTTGTACAAGGTGCTCTTAGCCCAGCTTTAAGTGACAACAGAGAACTGATCAAAGGACATATTAAAATAAAAATGAGCCAGCTCAGATCACAGCCACATGATGCAGCTGAATTCAAATGGAACTTTCAGATCTCCAATATCCTTTAAAATATTTCAAATATTAAGGATATGAGATAAAATAAAATGGTGCAGTAAGGTAGGTTAATTAACAGATCATTTACAAATCCCAGTCCTTTTTTCCCCCAGTGCCACTCTTAGCAAATACAGATACTAGTACAGACCTACTTTTCTACGCTTCTATCCTTTATCTAACTTTCCCTTTCCGGGGTTTATTGAAGCAGTGTTTTGTAATAGTGTCAAATTAGTAGAAAACCTGAGGTATAGCAACTTGACAATGATATAGCTGTCACGATGGTTCTACTTTCTGCTTGTACCTACTCAGGCATAATTAGAATCAAATATCTACCTCTCAGCGTTTCTCTTGGGCTCATCCAACTCTGAAAGCTCTCAGGCCATTAAGGCATATCAATTAGTAATGATTTTTTTCAGCCTCCAGCAGCCACTGAAGCATACATTAAAGGTGATATTTGCAGTCAAAAATTTAATGTGCACCATTTGAGAATATCTACTTTGACAAAGAGAACATTATCTGGGAAAGTAACTTGCTTAAAATTTTATATTTTACTGAATAAATGTTCAATGAAAATTTGCGTATCTATTAAGGAACATTAATTGCACAAAGGTTTGGAAAATAGAAGACTCATTAAAGATATAAATGGAGGCTGTGCAACAGCCGAGAAGAGCTAATGTTAGCACTTCTCCAGCCACTTTTATAACCTTTAGTACAATCATTTTTTAACTAACTCAACTTGATCCAAAGAAATTTACTTTCTTTTTTTAGTCTACCTATCGAATGCATAGATGTCACAGAATCAGCTCATTACAAGTGGTGGGATAAGAGAGCTGTCACATTCCTTTCAGCTAGATTAAGTCTGTTTGGCCAGGACTGTTTGGAAAATGAATCCCCTGCAGGTTCTCAGTCCTTTTCCAAGCCCAATAGCTCGTGTTTCAAATACAACTCCAAAAATTAGTTCCTGTACATCCAGACTGCAAGGCAAAGATAATGTAATTGACAATTATGGACAAGTATTAAAATGGCACTGAAGCAGAAAAGAGTTTTCAAATTTAGGAAGTGTTCATAGACACTTGCTCTTCTCTGCAGTGTTTAAGTACATTTTAACATGGTGGGAGGGGTGTGTGAACGCACATGTGTGTGACTGAAAATTTTTAGTAGGCGTGTATCTAACCAAAACAAAGTTCAGCTAGTCTGTGCAGAGAGGGCATCTACTGCCTTGAACCTCAGACACCATTTTCAAATGGACATATGCAAAATAAGAGCCTGATTCAAAGGCCATTGAAATAGAGGAAAAGGTTCCCACTGACTTCAGTGCACTTTGGATCAGGCCCTAAATTGTATTTAGATACAGGAACTGAAGCAGAAGAAAGAAGCACTGAATTTCTCTTAGAACTCTGGTAGAAGCCTTTGGTCTATTCTCTGTACTGTAGCAATTCTGCCTTACTTTAGCATTGAAAGACTCACACCTTGTCTATTCTTCAGCTGACACCTATGGAACTGCACTGGAGGTAATCTGCCAACAGGACATTTTAGCAAAAAAAAGGGGGGTCTTGCACAGCCCCTAAATAATAAGAACCCTTTGACTCTCAGCGGTCTAAGCCTGCAGACAAACACAATTCAACCCCTTTCGTTTTCTAATCCAGCAATACTTTGTAGACACTCATGAGATGTCACAAACTGCTGAAAGTTGGATGCCATTTGAAATTACCCCATGTTTAAATCAGGTGGCCAGCACGTATGAGTCTTTACGACGAAGATACAGACAGAAATGAATTTGTCACCATTTTGTGTGGCAGGGATTCCCATCCACCTCAGACTAGTTTACCTGTGATGATTTTCAAACTACCAGTAAAAGATTCATTGCCCTAGTTTTTAGCCTAGCATTAAGCCTGTAAAATTGCCTCCAGCTAAGGTTATATTTACTTTGAAATAAAAAATTCTAGAGCCCTGAGACTCAGAACCTACATTGGGGCTCATGAGGAGGGCTGCAGGCAAAAAATGAACTTTTTGGCTTGGTCTGGCACCTGGGCTCTGATACTCCCTCTCCCCACCCTGGGAGGGCTCTTGGGCTATGTCTATACTTGTTCAAATAAGTCGACTTTGCTAAGTCGACTTAGCTTGTCTACACTGTAAATTTAGGTCAACAAAGTCAACCTTGCCAAATCAACTTAGAGCGTCCAAACTGGATGCCTAAGTCGACTTGTAGGGGCTAGGTAGACCTGGGAGTGGTGCATGGTGGGAAGGGGGCACACAAGGGGTGCCCCCCTTCCCCGGGCACCCCTCCAAAAGTGCCAGGAAGCTCAGCATCTTCCCCATTGTACCAGGGTACATGGGGGCTGAGCAGGATAGGGACAGGGGCAGGGTACAGGAGCAGGGTGGGCAGGGCTGTGTCCTGCCCTGTGGGTGGGCATGCCAGGCTCTGGCTGTGCCAGGCACCCTGGGAGGGAGGTCAGTGGAGGAGCCCTGGGGACCCTTTAAGTCGATTTAGGGCTAAGCCATGGCTACACTGGCTTAAGTCAACTTAATAAAGTCGAGTTAACCAGTAAGTCGACATAAAACTAGGTCTTATTAAGTCAACTTAAAATTTCCTTAAGTCGACTTAAGCTGCTCCTTAAGTCGACTTAAGGAAACTGTAGTGTAGACGCAGAGTAAATTAAGTCAACTTAAGTCTGCTTAGATCGACTTAATTTACAAGTGTAGATGCACCCTCTGAACCTCCACACCAGCTCAAGTCCATATGTCTACATAGTATAGACTATGCCAGCCTAAGCCAGCTGACCTGAGCCAGCCATGGCTGTACTGTAGTCCTTTTCTTGCTATTTATATGTATACTGAATGTACTTGACATTAGCGGTAAATCTTTGGTTATACACACGTGATCCAGAAGAGAAAATACATACACAACATTTACTTTTTACCCTCTAGGGCTAAAAATATTCTCCCTTCTGACCATTTTGCTGCCTCGATAATTATCTGAAGCATTCAGATGTTTTAATTATCTGTATAATAACCCAACAAAGTTCTCAGTAAGAGCTCAGACCTATAATCATCTCACCTCAATGGATATCATTGGATTGCTTATGTAAGAAAGGATTTGCAGGACTGAACCCAAAGGCACCAAGGCCTGGTCTACACAGAGATTTTGTACTGGAGTAGCTATGCTGGTTAGGGGTGTGGCGTTTTACCAAAATAGGCTGCAAATAGTTAGATGGGTACAACCCTTGGTTTAGATGCATAGAGCTCTGCAAATCCATGGATATCTGCATTATGTCTGCGGATATCTGCATTATATCCGCATCCGCAGATACAACATGGATATCCCTGGACCATTTCTTGCAGATGCAGATCGGATGCGGATCCACATATTTGTATCCATGCAGGGCTCTATAGATGCAGTTATACCAGTATTAAAGTATTTATACCAGTATAGCTTTTTCCCCACCCCTTATACCACATAATTACATGTACACTAGGGCTTGTGCTACTATAATTGTGCTGGTCATTGTAGAATGTTGCAACTTTTGTGCATAGACAATGCCTTAAAATGCCAGTGAAGCTATGAAAAAATCCAGACCCATGACTCGAGGACTCTAAGCTCAGAAGGCACCAATATGATCATCTAATCTGGCCTCCTGCACAATGCAGGGCACAGAATCTCACCCATCCATTCCTGTAATAGACCCCTAACCTATGACTGACCTATTGAAGTTCTCAAATCATAGTGTAAAGACTTCAAGATACAGAGAATCCACCAGAAAAAGAGCCATGCCTCATACTGCAGAGGAAGGCAAAAAGACCCCAGGGCCTCTGCTAATCTGCCATATGGGAAAATTCCTTTCCAACCTCAAATATGGTGATCAGCTAACCCCTGAGCATGTGCCTGCCAGCCACCCTAAAAAGATTTCTCTTTAGTAAATCAGAACCCACCCCATCACGGCAATGCACAAGTGCTTCTTTCAGCATAATTAACATCACTCAGGAGACAAAGTTCCTACAGGGGCAGAAAATCATCTTCTGTCTGTGCAGACGGTGTCTACATAGGGGGTTATGCCGACATAGGTAGCTGAGAGTGGCCCTGGAGCATAGACATAACCTAAGCCAAAGCTTAATATAGAAAATAGTTTTTCTACTTTTATTTCATCAGCTGAGCCAGGGCTTTTGGGTGTTTTAAATGTTAATAGGTGACTTGCACAAAGGTGTAGAGGTTAGATGCTTCACTGAGTAGCCTACACTTCGACATTAAAGCTTCCTTCTGCTCAAATAATACAGCAAAAGCCTGTATTTCTGAAATATCAAACATTAAAAGAGAAAAAGCTTTAAAATATACATGTATTTTTCAAACAAAATTCCAAGTTCCAGATTTTTTTTTAAACTAGCCTTGTATCTGCAAGAAAAAACTGCCACCCCGGCAGCAGCCTGTATATCCGACGTTTGCAGGCATCAGCCGGTTTTGACCTTTGGTTCTGACCTAAACTTTTCCAACCCATTCATTCCATCTTAAGAGAAGTAGCTTCAACGGGGAAAGAGATGATAATATATCTGCAAAGGACTGACTCTTTGTGCAGTTGGAGGAGGAAGTGCCCGTATAACAAATTGCTTCTGTTCAAACCCATCAATTCAAAACACACATCTGGAAAACTTGACAAGGAAAGTCAAATGACCCTTTCATTCTGAGAACTGCACAAGAGAAAGCATTGTGTGTGGAAGAACATGTGGTGGTCATACAACTTTCTGCTTAAAGAAACAGGTAAAGTTGTTTGAAATATTCACCCTGAACCTCAGACCCTTTGGGTTCAAGGTTTGATTCATTGGGAACCTAAGCCCATGCTCACAAAAGTTTGGTCACCATTGGCTAAGGAAATTCACACAGATGGGAAATCTAAAATCCTCCTCTCCACAGCCAATCTCTCTTGTTCCACTAAGTCATTCCTCCCAGGAAACCTTAGCATCCTTCCAAAGACTTGTGCCAGCGTGGGCACTCAGGCTCTGCTGTCCATCAGAATGGCAAAACCTGCCAGTTAGTGGGGCTAATGTGGAAGGAGAAGGGGTTATGAACCCTGATAGATGGATGGCTGCTGTCCCTGGTGCTTGTGCTGGCTACACATGTGGGAAGGGAGTCTTGCTGCTTCTCCCTATGCATGGACTGAAGTCCCTTTGGAAATAAAATGCTGTATATTTCTTTGTGCACCTAGTGGAAATTATTAGGGTATTATGCTTTTGGTTGGCCTTGTGCACTTAAATAATGTTTTAGTCTTTTAACAGTACCTAACTTGCCACATTAACAAGTTTTCCTCATCCACAGCGCCCAGCTACACCTTGTGGGGGCAGGGGAGGGGGAAGGGAGGCTGGGGCATGCATGAATTTCTTTCACTGAAATTTTAAAGCCATCTAAATGACGGAAATTGCTTCTGGTTCTTCAAAATATCAAGAATCCCTCTAATTTTTATGTTGGCTCCCTTATGGTGTTTTCAGTCTATGGACCGGCAAACACCATAGAAAGTATTTTTAGGAAGTGTGTTTCTGAAACTGTCCATATCATCACAATCCTGAACTAATCTGCAGTGGGAGAATGAAGGGAAAACTGAGTAACTACTTCAACTCTAACTGCACCATTCTCTCTCACTTCACATCAGGAGATTGTTCAGCACTCACTCAGGGGGAAGACACCATTCCCTGAATCATCCACACACCTTCTGCCCCCCTTGTGTTCTTCTTGTAAGCTTCCTACGCAGATAATGACCTGGTCTGACTTTACTTTCTGAGATTAACTATGACAGTTGAAAGCTGTAGAACACCAGCAGAGGAAGATGTGAGAGAGAGAGAGAGCGAGAGAGAGAGAGAGGAATCTACTGCAGGAAGCCCAGGCCTCTTTGGGAGCTCGATGTGGTCAAGGCTCCCACTGACTTCATTGGGAGTTTTCACTGAACAATTCTTCAGGACCAGGCTCAGAATGCATAAGCAATTCCCTCTGAAACATAAAGGCAATGAGCCTCAGCCCTTGGCAGTTATTTCTACAGGACAGATAAAAATAGTTTTAGAAATTACATTTTACCTGATCTGAAAAATTACCCTAGTGTGTAAATAGATTTTAATTAACAACAAGTCTCCTGGGGGGAGACAATAAGTGATGGGTCCAGCTTTCAAAAATGATATTGGTATCCAGCCTTGAAATACCAGGTGATATTTTTATGGTTTTTGTGTCACAAGAAAAATTAACTGGATTACCTTAGAAAATTGGTCAGAAGTTTTAAAATCAGTACTATATACTGTTTTAATCTAACTGCTCTGTACAGTGTACCTCTCTCTCTCTCTCTCTCAGATACACACATACTCACACTCACTTCTTTGGTTTATTTCTTGCCTCTGTGATGCTAATTCATTCACAACCCCATGTGAGCTTAAAACATAGCCCCAGGAAGCTCTATCCTCACCTAGTCTCTGCAGCATCATGAATTTCTCATTGTGCCCTTTAAAAAAAAACCATATTTTCCTCTCCTTGCTTTCAGTGAAGAGAGATGTAGAGGGAGCGGGATGAGAAAGAAAGGAAGGGAGATCTAATGCTTATATAACAAGCAGTGCAAATATATACATCTCTCACTCCTGCTTCCTGCCCCAAGGAAAATAAAATCCCTTTTTCAATTATCCTTAGGGTGGCAATTTTCCTCTTCCCTAGCCTCCTAACCCTACTCCATGACAATGTCTATTGGCACCAAAGACAGGACTTTCTGATCACAGGATTACAGCAGCAATGGCATGCTTCCAAAAAACTAACCGCCTTGTCACTATAAATCCAACCTAAGGAAGACTATTTTTTTTAGAAAAAGCAAACTAGGAAATTGTGCAAGAAGTGGATGTTTTGGGGGTATTAACAGAGTGTATTTGGGGGTTCAGAGGACAAGGCAAAAGTAATATAAAAAGGCCTTTTATTGAAAAAATTATGACTTACTTCTTTTTTTGTCCCTCAGTCTAAAAGCACATTACACGGGTTGGTAATAAGCTCCATTCTGCAGCTAGAGAAATTGAGGTATAGAGAGATTAAGTAATTATCCCAGGGTCACACAGCAAGGTAGCAGTAGAGTCAGAAGTATAATCTGTGAGGCTCAGTGCAATATCCTCTCTACCAGACCACATTGTTTCCCTTTGATCATTTTATTTTACCTCTCTGACACCTGACCTGTCATGGAGGACGTTTCCTGTCAGGCAATGGGCATCTGGAGACTGAATATCAAATTCCGCTCTCATTTGTTCTGTTCAGCTCCACTGCACTTCACTGTGGTTGCACAGCAATAATTTTTAGATTCGAATTTGGCTCTGTAGTTTAGCTTCTGTACTCTAATCAAACTTTGGTTGGCCAAATAGGTATGAATCCCAGGCTTGTGGCAATGATATCAGCTTTTCCCTGCTACATGGGTTGTACTGATAAGCAAAACTAAGATTTGTCTGTGTTCTGCTATTTCCTCTTAGCACTTTAAACATTGGCCTTTCACTTTCATCCTCCAAAGGGAAGTGACATTGCTTGGTTTATTTCAGGGATTGATATGGATGAAAACTATCCCTGCAAAGATGTACTTTTGAGTTGGCAGCGAGTGAATGATTGATATTGAGTATAAATCTCTATTTTGTCAGGGTAGATCATTCTTTGTAAAAACCTGTTTTTCGTCTCGGAAGGATAGTCTACAGGTGTGTGTGTGTGTGTGTCTCCTTCAGAGCAAAGTAACCCCTACCTAAAATGCAAGACAAGGGAATTTGGAATTACTGTAAACACAGCTTTACTGAAACCAACTAAATCTTCAAAACATATTAATGTTTATCATAACAATAATATCTTAAGTGCATTTACATCATCTTTTGACCTGTCTACATTCTGACAGACAAACTACTCTTAGTGCAGGCCCCTAAAAGGGGGGAGGAGGAACAGAAGTGTGGCCACTGAAATAAATTATATCCTGCTCTCTGATGGTGGCCCACAAATTCCACTGAGCCTAAAAGAGCATGTTGTAGTGCTGGGACCATGCCTTTTATCTCTGGAAGCTTGCTCCTGACATAGTCTGCATTACCTCATTTCCTCCATGCCAGTTACACGAGTGGGGCACATCAGGGTCAAAGGTCTATGCTAGTTTTCATAATCCCCCTATGAGGGACTGTAAACAGTGTAAGAATGAGCAACATCCCCTTAAGATAACAAAACTAACCAGTGTTAGTGCAGAATCAAGAACAGAACCCAGACATTCTGGCTCCCAGTCCCAAGCTCTGACCACTGTAAGACAATGCCTCCACCAGAATGGCTGGGGCATTAAAAAGCCAAACAGACATTTGATGAATGTAAACCATAGCTTTTGCTATTTTAAAAGCTGGTTCTTTAATCCTCAGCATAAAACAGGCTCTAATATAAATCTCTATTCAGTTGCTTTTTAAAAGAGCTATTTCCTGAGCCAATAAATGGTCATGGTTTATTCAGAATATCTGTTAATATTTAGGGATTCAGAAGTTTACAGGCTGTACAGCTTCGTACAGTTATTCTGCCTCTTAAAACTCACTGCAAATATATTTCTGAAAAATTACTCATGCAAACATTGTGCCCTACAAAGTCAACCACATTTATAATGAAATAACTTAGCTGCTTTTTGTTACTATTATTACAGCCTCAGCCATGATTCAGGACCTCATTGTGTTAGGTACTGTACAAACACAGAAATAGAAAAAGGTTCCTGCCCCAAAGACATTACAATCTCCTCATCTTCAAAGTATCCAAAATGTGTTAATCCTCAACTTGGATTAATGATTAGCCATACAGTTTGTCCCTTGTCCCTCATTTTTCTTCTCTATAAAGTAATCTTCAGTTTTGAATTAGGTAATAAACTTGGTGAAATTACTAGGTTTCTCTGTTGCTGTTTTTCATGTAAGAAAAATATTAATTTTTGGAGGATCTGTGAGCTTGATCTAAAATGAAAAGAATCCCTTTTCACCAAAACACAGCTATTGGAAGAAAAATGCAACATTTAGGCATCTTTTGGGGACAAACCTGATGCCAATCCAGCATGTGTGCAAAATTATCTGTTTATTTTATTGGTCCTTTTTAAAAGATCATTTATATATGTATAGAACCCAAAGGAAAGAGAGATAACATGATACAAAATTAAAAACAAAGCAGACTCACAATGACTGTGCAGAAGACCCTGAACAATCTTCTAAAATCCATATTTTTAAATGACATAAACAAAGGGACAAATTTAGTCCTATTGTTTTACCTATCAGATGGATGTATATATTTCACATATAAAGAAAAGAATCAGGTCCAAGAGGAATAGGAGGAGTATTTAGATCAGAAAAGGAAAAAAAGAAAGAAAAAGAGATGGGCCAGATTCTGATCTCATTGATACTAAAGTAAATCTAGAGTGACATCACCTAACTTATACTATTCACAACCACATAACTAAGATCTAGCCATTAAGAAAAACGATGCCAGTTATAATTAATTTTATTAACCTAACTCATTTAACTAACTCATTTTTTCCAGAGCATCACCTTGGCTTTTCACAACAAAATTACATTTTTCTACCACCTACCAAAATTGTTTATTTTCATGACAATTTCCAAGAGAAAATTCAATTTGTGATTGCGTTGTGTATTTTTCTACTTAAAGCAGTGTCTCTGGTGGATCTCTATCCAATAACATATATAGTGTAAAAATCCACATGATTTTTGGGACATGTAGTTAGTCCAAGTTGTAATTGCATTGTAGTTCCAACTTCACAATTTGCTATATGACCTTAGATAAGCCCTCATCTGATTCCAATAGAAATCAATAGATCCCCATAGACCTCAACTAGAGTAGAATGGGCCCTTCATCAATCTCTTGCACAGATTTACCAATTTGTAAAACAACATTAATAACTGTAATGTATGGTGGGGGTGGGTATAGAATTTGTTTTTTGGTGATGGTAGTGGAAGGGAGAGTGGTAATTAGTTGGAGTGGCAGGAAATGTCAAGTTAAGATTGTAAAAAGTTTTTAGATCCTTGGAGGGTTATTCTTGTATACCTGAAAGCTATTATTAAATATTATTTTAATACTTATTCATATTTCATTTGATCACATTCTGTCTCTCTAATTATTTTTATTGTCACAATAGTTGTGTTCGCTTTCTGTTTTCTTACAGCAGTGTTTGTACCATATTATAAATATATAAATCTCTTTCTCATTATTTTATTATTAATTTTTGAACATATCAGTAGAGCCCTGCAGATCCATGGGTATCCGCTTCAGATCTGTGGGTATCCACAGCTGGGTATCCGAAAATCCATTGTCGCAGATTGACGGTCGGATGCGGATTCTATTTTGATCTGCCCAGGGTGTGATCGTTGCAGCTGCTGCCTCTGCAGCAGCTGCAGAGAGCAGTGAGCAATGTTAAACAGCACAGCAGGGAACAAAGGATGCGCTCCAGCCAACCCCAGCTAAGCCCTGTTTGCAGTCTGCCAGGCAATCAGAGACAGTCACTCATGGGAGCTCGGTTTACCAGCTAGTCCCATCTTTGACTCTGACCCCTCCCAGCAGCCAGACAGACGCTCTGCTTCTATAGTCAGAGCAGGACCTGCTGCAAGGCGGGGATGGTGAGGATTTAGATGAATGAAAAAACCTGGCATGTGGATCCCAGATCGGATACAGGCTGACACTGAGCGGATGCGGATCAGAGGCAGATCCACATTTTTGTATCCACGCAGGGCTCTACATATCAGAGAAAATGAGATCTCTTGTTATCCTGAACTGGTATTTACTGCACTAGGACTCAGAAGATCAGATTTCAGTTTCTGGTTCTACCACCGACAACCTGTTTGATGCGGGCCAAATCATATGGGGCTGAAATTTCAGAAGTGATCCAAGCTCACAAAGCCTAGATGTAAGCTAAGCTATTTCGAAAATCTGCCTATTCCCAACCTGTACCAAACCTTTCTTTGTCTTGTGTATTCCAATTTTAAGTTCTTGGGCAGAGACTGTCTCCCACTCTGTGTGTTTAAGATGCAGAGCACAATGAGGCCTGATCTTGACTGGAGCTTCTAATTTAATGTAAATAATTACAAAAAGGGAGAGAAAATGCCTCTCCAAATATAAAGAGACGTTAACATTGGCTACTCACGAACAGCTTTCCATCACATTGACTCACTCGCACAGTGGACATGCCCAGCAGTTGTTCTTTCTTTCCAGGTCTTTACTTTAATCCCCCATCATTTCACTCCTTTTTAAATCAGTTTGAGATCCAAACATTTCTGCCAACATATTTTTAATGGGATTGTTAGTATCCAGGAAGTCTTGTCAAATAAACATTATGTAGCTACTTTCAAGGCCACCTGTAGTTATTTCCACTTGTTTTTGTGCTTTTTTCTTCTGTTACAAGGGTAGATATTATTTTTCTAACCATGGGGAGGGCCAAATTGAAAATGTGTTTGTCTGACCCTCTTCTAGCTGGTCTTCTGAAGGTGTTCCTTCTGGTTCCCTCTGGTTGTTGTTCCAATTATTGATATTACTCTTCATCTTCAGCAACTCAAATGCACCTATTAGCCACCAAAATGGTGTTTGCTAAACATGTCTTCAGAGACAAAATCAAGGCTAACAGCTACTGAGTAATCACCACCCCCATTGCTTTACTTCTACTAGTCCACTAAGTGACCAGGAGAAAGGTCAGTTTTAAAGAAGGTTTTCAGCCATTTTTATCGAAGAGGAACGTATTCCACCACCCACTGTACAGCTGCAGATCAGCTCATTGGATAAAATCTGTCTTGGTAGAAGTTTTTAATTATGCATGTGCGCTGCTGAGCCTCATGGCTCTCCTTGTCTCTGCTGCAGATCTTGCTCAATTTGCAGCATCTTCCACTTTTGATAGGTTTTGCCATAGACCTCACATTACAGTAGCTGAGTTTCTTTCATCTTTTCTTTCCAGTTGCCTCTTTCTGGGTACACTGGGAAAGAAGCATTCTGTCTGAGCTAAACTGTAGGGCAAGCATTTTCATAGGACCTAGAACCTATGATAGGGTCCACATTTTCAGAAGAGCTTGGCCAGAATTTCAGGAGTACGCAGTGACCCAGATCCTTTCAACAGATGCTGCTGGGTTATGAGTTCTTTTGAAAATCTGGGCCTGTGTCCTCTCCCCATCCCACCCTCAATGGTACCCATGCTCCGCACAGGGACACAGCACAAAGCAAAATAGTGGTAATTTCTCTCATTGAAATCAAACCCCTCCAAGGCTAGTGGAAACTCTCTTGGTGAGAACTGGCTCAGCTGTCAGTGCTACTCCTTGCAGCATTACTAATCAATAAATAGATCGTAACCCCTAGTTCACGCAGCTCTCTCAGACCCTAAAATCACCACAACCACAAAACAGGCCATGCCACATGGGAGAGGAGCAGCCCTTTACATTGATAACCTGAAATCACACCTGGGATCGGCATAATTAGGACAACATGACCCTGTTTGCTCTAACTCTTGCCCAGTCATGGAAATCACCCTTAGGTTTTCTACAGGTTCAAAGCTGTAGATATTTTGAATGAGCTTTGCCCTTTCATGGCTGCTTTCCCTTGAAGAACAATTTGTCTGAGTCTAAACAAATGTTGTGAAACCAAACCAAGAATGAGTGCTCTCTAGTTAAGAGATTTCTCTGGTACATTCAAAGAGAATTTTGACCCACATCTTTCTGTTACTAACATTGCTAGACCAGTATGTATGTACAACTGGACAAGATGCCCAACCCCAATACAGCCCCTTTGGACTGTTCTGGTGATGCAAAATGGCAATAGAGGCAATGTAACTGGCAGGTGAGGAACTTCCAAGTGATCCAGAGGCAGCATGCATGGCATAAGGGCAATGGCTGAGGAAAAGGGGGAAATCTCTGGAGTTATCTTTAATGACTTGGCAGCCAGGAGTGAACCACAGTAGGCCTCAAGCTGCTCTAACTTGCAGCAGAACCAAACCTGCTCTGACCCAGCCCCTAGGACTGGGCAGGGGGCGCAAAAGTTGCGTAAAACCACCTTTGCTCATCCCTGCCTCAGCCAGGCCCTGAACTGAGTGAAGCACAGTTAGGCTTTGTCTATACTTAAAAAGTTAAGTCGACTCTGTTAAGTCGACTTAACAAGGTCAACTTAAAGTCGGTCTTGTTAAGTCGACTTAACAAGTTGACTTAACTTTTCAAGTGTAGAAAGACCCTTGGCTCCCCGCTGAGAAGGGAGCCGCACTTCCTTCATGCCAGGACCTGCATGGGTCCTGGGAACAAGACAGTGTGGGTCCCGAAGAAGGGAGCGCAGGCTGGGGCTCCCTTCTTGCTGGGACCTGTGTGGGTCCGGGCAAGAAGGGAGCTGCCAGGGCTCCCCCTTAGAGGTTCCCCGTCCGTGGAGTGCCGGAGAAGACAGCTGCCGGCGCGCCACGGACAGGGATCCCCGGAGGTTCCCCTGTCTGCGGAGTGCCAGCAGCTGTCTTCTCTGGCACTCTGCAAACAGGGGATCCCTGGAGGTTCCCCTGTCCGGGGAGCACCAGGAAAGACATGCGCTGGTGGCTCCTGGGACAGGGGAGCCCTGGGGAAGGGAACCGCCAGCGGCTCCCTTGTCCCTGAGCTATGGCTCCCTTCCCCCAGCCCTAGGTCAACTTAAGGAATTAAGTCAACCTTGGGCGTCCACACTGGTGTTAGGTCGACTTAATACGGTCAACTTGGACTTTAAGTCGACGTAACAGGCGGTAGTTATTAAGTCGACTTAAGGACGCCTTTAAGTCAACTTAATGAAAGTCCAGTGTGGACATGGAGTAATTTAGGTCAACTTAAGTATTCCTAAATTGACCTAAATTGCTAGAGTAGACATAGCCTTAGAAATGAGAGCAGGCTCCACTGTACTGATCTCTTGAGATCCCCTCCAGTGCTATGATTCTATGATGCATCTTTTACACAGGTTCACACTTACATAAATAGAGATTTACTTTGGTTTTATTGTCAGCACTTAAAGCCTTGAGACCTCCTGGGGCATCCTGTCTTGCTGAGTAAATCATAGATCAGGTTTGAACTTGTGACTTATACTCTAGCTCTGCATTTTACACCCTCCATCTTGCTTACCCTCAATTTCAAGCCTTTCCAGCTCAGCACAGACTCGGAGGAAATACACTCATCACGGTATGCACCTCAGCTACTCCAATTACATGTTTCAAGGTAAACTTATATCTAATGACAGTCAAAGTGATTGCACAGAATAATATTCATTACAAACTTTCCCCCTTTTTGGCTTGGCAAATCATTTGTGAGCCATCCATGATTACTGTGAATGTCTTTGTTGTTCATAAATATTCACCAAATAGTTTCAATGAATAATTTTCAATCTGCCAGTTGTGAGGGATTGATAGCTAGGAATATTTGTTGTTCTTTATTCATGTTGTATGTCTGGTCACTTTGGCTACATGTTATTGCTTCTGCTTTTTGACTGGATAACACACTTCTGAAACAGAAACATAATAAAGGCTAGTATCAAGATTATTAGAGTTCTTTGTCAGTACATCAGTTGCTAACTGAATAAATACTGATGGCAAAAGTCTTGAAACAATCAGGATTCACAACCATTTTCACCTATCACAAACCATAAGGATCTAAATTTGACTTTTTCTTTGTGAAAAAATCAGCAAATCATTTTTTTAAAATTACTATTTGGCCTGTTCTGTTTAAAGACTGTTACTGCTTAGTTCAATATGAATGCATTTTACCTTATTAATTCAATTCAGAAACATATTATTGTAGCATGTCAAGCTCTTTATTTTCAAAGTGTTGCAGGGAGTACTCAGACTTAGGAAAAATTCTTAATTGGAAAACGAAGTTTTGTATGTGCAGATAAAAAACACAAATAATATCTAAAAGAAATAGCTCTTCTTCGTTCGCTACTCCACGGTTTTTTGTAACATGTTGCACAAGAGTATTGTTTTAAATCATTTTAAATTATTTAATAATGGTAAACCTGGTTAGGAAGCACTTCCAAATGGAAGTGTATAAAATTATTTATACCCTTCACTACACTGTATTGTAGCACTTCATAATAATTTATTAGGAATTAATTATTTATTATACGGAAACTATTTATAAATGTTATTTCAGTTTAGGTACTTGAGCATGGTGACAGAATATAGAAAGTTTGAAACTATGAATTTCTTTGAGGCCAGGGCTTCTCTTGGTAAACTCCCAGGCTAATCCCCATTTTTTATTTTGTTTTTCTGTCACACTGATCATAAAAGAATCCTTTTCTGTTGCCTATATTGCACGCAAAGCAACTGTCAACCAGCCATAAAGAAAGCATGAGAGACAATTTCACACAAAAACCTACATTAAAAGAATTTTTAACGTTGCTAAGTCTAGCACTTAAAAGTTAGGAATGCTTGTGCAAATGTACTTTATGATACAGTCTTTGATAACATGATCACACACTATTTCTTCCACAGGACCCCTGCTCTTTCAGTGTCACAAGATGGATGGGGAGCAGCCATTCAATTATTGTTTTATTCTCATTATTCAACATGGGGATCCAGGCTTTGTTTATAGGGCTTCTGTTTTGGGAGGTATGTCAATTTCATTTTTTTCAGAATTTGTTTTTAGCAAAAAATTTTAAAAGTTTTATGTACCTCTCCAAAAATCAGAGGTGGGTGGGAAGGGAGAAGAGGGTTTCAGAATTCTCTGTAATAAGTAATATGATCTCTTTGTAATGTTCTCTGGTGTACTTTATCATAGTCCTGTTTCAAAAAGTATTACGTTAAAGTGTACTAGGAATCCTTTATTGTGCATCATTAGTGTCTACATGAGCCAATTAATGTGCAACATCTTAGTGCGCTTTAAAAATCACATCTCCACAGTCTGCATTAATGCTCCATGTCAAAAAGCCCTTAGATACAGGTAACCATTTCCAGTGTTTATTGTGTAAACATTGATTACTTTTTTTGTACCAGGAGCATTGTATAAGAGTTTATTGGTTAAAACCTAAAATCATAAGTCCTACTTATATACTGTACATTGTTCAAGCTCTGCTCAGAGACAGAATAAATTAATTTCCTTATGGGCTTTTCTATGGTGCTCATCACTGCGGCATCTGAGTGCTTCACAAACATTATTTATTTAATCTCCAAATCCCCAGTGACATATGGTCAGAGGTGGTAACATCGCCATTTTACAGACAGGGAGCTGAAACACAGACACATTAGGGTCAAAAGTATCAATTAATTTGGGTTCCCAATATGAAATGCCTAGGACCTGATTTTTCAGTGAATTTAGCATTACATTGGACTATACACATTCAGGCTCAGCTCCCACTGACTTCTGCAGTTGTGAATACTCAGCACTTCTGAAAATCAGGTCCCAGGGTCACCTGTTGGTCACCCCGAAAATGAGGAACTCACAATTAGTGACTATCTCCAAATAGTTTTGTGTAAATGACTTGCCTCACATCAGACACAAACTTTGGGCGCAGTGAGTCCTACCTGTAGGCCGGGGCTGGGCAGGGGCTTTAGCAGTGGGCAGGCACAAGCCCGCCCACTTCCCAGTTGTCAAATAGGATCAGACACCAACTCTGTGGCAGAGACAAAGATTGAATCCAGGGAAACATTCAGCTGTTTTATCCATGAAACTATCTTTTCCCTTCTTGCAATCCCCTGTGTTACCTGGTACACACCTTCCACACTGATGATGTAGAAGTCCTACAGACAAAAACCTTCTTCAGCCTTCTACACAAACCTTGATTCATCCTCCAAGCAAGTCCATCCTATGCACTGAATGATTCAGGGATTATTTGGAAAAGACAGTATATGGGCATGTACAGAAAGATTGTCATAATGCATATGCACAAGGAGCCAAATTAAGGTTTCATGGGTAACCTGAATTCTGGGCATTTCCTAACTTTTGAGTGCTTGACTCTGCATTTTAATAATGTTCTTTTAACAATGTGTGTGTGTTTTACTAGGTTTTTAAAAAAGAAAACTGAAGAAATAGATATTGACACCTACTTGTGTATCATCATGGATGAAACTTTTAGATCCATCTTTAGATTGACCTTTGGCCTCTGAGTTAATAGTGCAACTGACAGCATACTAGATTGTTATCCTCTATGTGAGTCAGCACTAGACAGCAATGAGACACACTTTTCCACTGGGTTTCACAGATATTTGCTGACAGCGGAGAAATGGGAAGACACGGGATCTTTGCGGTCTATTCCAGTTTCTGGAGGAGAGTGTGCTCTACTGTGAAGATTCTTCTTCCCATTTTCACCATGCTTGATGACAGAACAATAGGGTTAGAAGGGACCGCAAGTGTCCCTAGTCTAGCCTCTTGCCAAGATGCAGGATTTATTGTGTCTAAATATCCAAGACAGACAGCTATCCAGCCTCCTTTTGAAGACATCCAGTGAAAGAGCTTCCACAACCTGCCTAACAAGTCTGTTTCATTGTCCAACTCTTGTTTAGGAAGCTTTTTCTGATATTTAATCTAAATCTGTTGTGCTATAGTTTGAACCCATTGTCTCTTGTCCTAACCTCTGTGGCAAGAGAGAACATTCCTCCATCTTTTTTAGGAAAGCCTTTCAAGTATTTGAAGACCGCTATCATTTCCCCCATTAATATCCTCTTTTACAAACTGAACATATCCAGTTCCTTTAGCCTTTGCCAATATGGTTTGCATTCCATCCCTTGGATCATCTTTGTAGCTCACCTCTGGATTCTTTCCAGTTTCTCTACATTCTTTATATACATTGGTGACCAAAATTGGACCCAGTTCCCAGCTGAGGCCTGACCAGCATTGAGTACAGTGGCACTATCACCTCCCATGATTTGTATGCTATATCTCTCTGCTAATGCAACCTACAATTCCATTTGCTTTTTTTTTTTTTGCAACAGCATTGCATTGCTAATTCATGTTGAGATTGTGATCCACCAAAGACCCTTCTCAGCAGTGCTGCTGCCAAACCAGTTATCCTCCATTCGGTATTTGTGCATTTGCTTTTTCCTTTCCTAAATATTTTTGTTGAATTTTGTTTTGTCATCTACATCTCAGCTCTCCCATCTCAGATCCCTATGAATTTTAGTTCTATCCTCCAAAGTGTTGGCAAATCCCCATCTCCCCCTCCCTTTCCCCTAACCCCCCAAACACAAACCCCACTCTCACCTTCTGCAAATTTGATCACTAAGCTTGTTATTCCTACATCCAGATCATTAATCAACGCCCGACACAGAACAGAACCCTATGGAACCCAGGGCTGTCCCTGGAGGGAGCAAGCAAGGCAACTGTGGGCCCTGCACTGCCTCCCCTTCGGCAGCATTTCAGCAGCGGGGGATGCTGTGCTTCAGCTGCATTTCAGCAGTTGGGGCAGGGGACCACACAAGGCGATTCACCCTAGACCCTGCCCACCCCTAAGGTCGGCTATGGTGGAATCCCACTTGAGACTTCCCTCCAATCTGACATCATTCCATTAATACAAAGAAGGAGTCCTGTGGCACTTCTAAAGACTAACAAATTTATTTGTCACATTGACTTTCATGGGAGAAAATCCCACTTTGTCAGACGAATTTCAGAGAAAGTCCATCTGAATCCCCGTCAGCCCTGGTCTGGAGCATGCTCAGTCATTCTGCTAGGATGCATACATGCAATCCGATCACCTCTAGGAGCTGTGAGAGGTGATTGTGGCATCACCAGAGATATAAGCTTAAGTCTATACTGAACATGTGTGGACTGAAACATTTCAAAGACTTATAATTTGGCCAAATTTTGGTCAAATGTTCTTGGGAGTAGCAAAAAAGGACTTTCCTGGCACAAAGGTCCCACCGCCAAATTACAAGTCTGTCTGTTCCAAAGCCGGGGGGTGGGGGTCAGGGGCAGCCTATAGCACTTCAAAAAAAAGGTCTCTTCTTTTTCTAAAAACTCAGCAAAACGTTTGTCCCTTGCTTCATACTCAAGCAGCGGAACCCTTTTGGCTTAATTTTTCTGCAAGAATTCAGACTGAGACCAACACCCAGCATGGAAAATTTCAGCCCAAACAGGTAGAGATGTGTAAAGTTATAAACAGTTGGGTAAAGTTACAAGGATCTGATCATGAGAAGTATACGGCCATCTTAACGGTAGAGGGGCCACATCTATAATACCCTTCAACTCAGTACTCGACTGTGCCCATTGGATATTTCCTAAGGGCTTGTCATAGTAGAGCTTATAGGAGAAAACTTTGTAGCCCCTGCCCCTTTGACTGAGGCTCAGAGAATATCTACACAATGCTTTTAGAGCCTTCAGTAGTGAGCCTTCCAGACCCGGCTGACAAGCTCACGCTAGCAGGGCTTGCACCAATGCTCGGAAAACAGCTGTGCAGACAGCACTTTGAAGCCGTGACTCAGGCCGCACCTTGGACTTTGAAGCCAAGAATGGCTTCAGAGACTGTCTTGCAGACTCAAAAGGCTGTCTAGACAACTGTTTTTAGTGTGCTAGCCCCCCGATAGCCCAAGTCTGTTGACTCAAGCTGGGAGGCAAGCTCTTGCAGACTCCAAAATGCTGTGTAGACATCCCCTGAGTGGTTATACCCCTAACACCCTCACTTCACTATTTTCCTCAGAGACATAAGGGAAATCCCTTGCCTGAGCCTTAAAATCACAATACAACCATCAATTCCACACCTCTATAACCCGCTCAACACAGAATAGATAACTGGCTTGAATATTTTTACAAATTAAATTAAAATGGACTCTATACACTGTTGAACTAATCTAGAAGCAGCTCCTTTAGCATTTATAGCAGATATAATAGCCTTTTCAGTTACATTATAACACAACCATCACCCAAATTATGACCTGTAGGTCATATTTAAATTAAGACAACTTTGCAATAGAAAGTCTATTCTACTGAATGGAGTGTCATCAAATTACCAGTATGAGTATTAGGAAAATGAATATATGACTTATCTTCCACAGAAGACATACCCATTACACCACTATGTGATAGAAAATTACAGAAAATTATTTTTAGATGACAGTGATTTATAAGGGGGGTGGGCAAAAATTCAAACACATATGAATGAGACAGAGTATAATGAATCAAATGAGGACAGGAAGAGTTCAGTTTGGCAGATATGTTTTTTATATTTATTCTGATATTGTCTCAACATTTTTAAACAAACAGAGCTGGACAGTTCTCCAAGAATGTCTTATGAGAGCCTAATACTAGGGACTCCATCCATGAAGCAAAACAGTATGGAACTAGCTATCCAGGATAATTCTCAGGGAATAGCTCAGTGCTCAGGACAGCCAGATGAATGGAGAAGAAACAATGAGGAACTTTTCACTTAGGTAAAACATGGCAAAAGCCTGAGTTCTCCATGTACTAGGCAAAATTCATACCTGATGTCATTCGGTACAGTGAATTTACACCAGGGATGAATTCAGCCCAAAGAGTTCAATAATTTAACCTAAACATTTCATGATTCAGTCCTAATAAGCAAATATGGACATGATCTCTGAATTCTAAACCAATCTAGTGTACGTTATAGTCTTTGATTACCAAAATTGACATTGGGCAATCACTTCAAATATGCATTATGATGCAATCTTTAAGTACATGAGCACATATAGATGTTTTTTCCAGGAGAGCCTGTCTCATTCAGTGTGCAGGATGGACTTGCTCAGTGGAGGAATCAGAGTTATATAATGAAGGAGATATTTGTCTGTAGGCTCTCTGGCCCTGTCTTATCTATCAAGAATTAGCCACCATCAGATCAATGTCCCTGATCGGCTGAGTGGGTCCATGAAAACCCGCTCAGCCGATCAGAAAATTGATCAAGTAAGACCACCCTGGCAAGGACCATAGTGCTGAGTCAGAGGGAAGGCATTTCCCTCTGACTCAGCCTACTGAAGACCAGGCCCATTCTTGTAGGGGAGTGGGGTGACCATCCTGGGCCCTGTGGTTCTGCGGGCGCCCCACTGGCATGATGCCCCGCCACCCCGCTGCCTTCAGTGGCAAGCCAAAGGCAAAGGTGGGGCAGGAGCATGGGGCCCGGGCCACCCACCACCCCAGTACGTGGGGCGGAGGCGCATGTGGCAGATGAGGTAGGGGACTGCAGGGTGGAAAGGAGGGTTTCATTGTTAAGACAGTTGAATGCTTCCTTGGAGAACTGTATTCAATCCCTGCCTTTGCCAGAGTTCCTGCCTGATATTAGGCAAATCGTTTAGACCAGACTCTTCAGAGATGGTCATTAATTGTATTTCTTCATTTTTGTGATACCCCACAGGTGGCCCTGGGTATTGATATGCAGAAGTGCTGAGCACTCAGTGGGAGAAGTTACTGAGAGCTATGCTTGAACATGCAATATAATATGCTACATAATGCTGAAAAATCTGGTCCTACTCCTAGTCTGGTCCTTAGTCAGCACTTTTGACCTTCATTTGTCTCTGCATCAGTGCCACTCACCTCATCTCAAAGGGCTTTGTGGAGAGTAATTTAAAAATGTTAGTGAAACCCTAGATAACTATAGCAGTGAATGCCATCAGAAAGCCCTCAAGGAAATTAATAAGTCTATATTCGGAAGAGGAGCTGAATAGTTTACTGTAAATAAAGCATAAGGTCACACAGTGAACAAAAAAAGACAAAGCAAAATATTGTTCATTCAGTAAGCATGATCCATCATGTTTACTGAATGAGGTACAGGTGCTGTAGAAAAAATTAACTATGATCATGTAATTAAAGATGGTATCCTAATGAATATGCACAAGGGGCTGAACTAAGATTGCACGGGTTTCCTAACTCATGAACTTCTGACTTTGCAACCTTCATAACTTCTTTTAATATATTTTGTAATTATTTTATATGGGGTTTTTTACTGTGATAGGAAGTAAAAGTTGTGAGAGCTACAATAGAGTTTTCACTTGACTTGAATGTCACCACCTTTCACTGGAAGAAAGTTTCATTTTACATCTGGCTCTAAAACCATCCATGTCACTGATTTCATCTAAAACCTCAGATTAGGTAATGGAAGGGTAAAGCAAAGCTTTGATGTTTAAATTTTAGGACTACTTGCTATACACACGGTACATTGGTTCTTAAGTAGAAAAAAATAGACAGACAATGGATTCAACCCTGAATAAGATGCCTACACTTGACACCAAAATAAAGGTACTTAGGCCTGTCAAAGGGAACCATATGAGGTAGATGGGCTACAGAAATGTGGGACTTGCTACAGAACAGCAATCACTGAAACACTCTAATCAAGACTACACTTCAAACTTTTATCTCTAAGGGCAACAAAAATAAAAAGTGTAGACTGTCTGATTGGAGTCAACATTCCTTGATTTCATAGTGTCCTGAAACTTCATTCAAGGTTCTTTTGCAGAGGATAAAGCAAAGTGGCATGCAGTAATTGCCTTGACATCATTCAGGAAAAATCAATAATGAATATGAGCAAAGGATCAAGGAAGAAACAGATCCACTTCTGGGATAACATAGAGGTTTTAAATCAAACTAACTAAAATTTGATAAGCAGAAGTCTAGAATCCTTCTCCCTCGTTTTAGATCAATTTTGTTAATTCTACTGCTTTTGAAAGTAAAATGCTGATTATATTACCGCAGCACCCACTCGTATGATGTGGGGAGGTACCGTACAAGTTTTCCAAGTACTTAGTTCTCTCAAAGTACTGAAATCTTGTTGCATATTACTCCTCTTCTGAGTAGTGATGGACAGTCAAGACCAGTTACATGCTGGGCTTGTGACATGGAAGGAATGTTCACTACAGACTAGTGTGGCAAGGTACCCCCCATGGGGGGGGAGGTGCTGCCTCCCTGCAGGTGGTTCCCTGGTGACAGAGGCCTGCACCACACCCAGCCCAGACCTGCCTCCTCCCTTGTTTTCCTCCTCGGGGAGGAAACTCTACTCCCCCTCTCTCAGGGAAGCCCCCCCCCCAGAGCTCCTGGCAGCTTCCCCCCTGGCTTGGCTTGGCTGGGCTGGGCTGGGCTGGGCTGGGCTGGGCACTCCCACACCCCTGGCAGGGCCAGCCCCTTTTTATAGGCCTGGAGAGCCCTTAATTGGGCCCAGGTGCTCCTAAGTGCCCTGCAGTGACTACTTCTCTCTGTACAGGGAACAGGGCTTTTAACAGCCTTGGGCTTACATATCTTCCCGGCATACCCTCCAGTAGCCATCTGGCCTGCCTTTATCACCCTAGACTGAAAGTAAAAAAACCCAGCATTTTCTTGTGATTTTAGCAGCGATGTACTAACACTGACAACTTCAGGAGACTCTTGATAAAATTCTACCACCAAATTTATGGGCAGGATGAGAGGCCCCTGGTGAACTGACACCTACCTTTAAGATAATGCTTACTGCTGCCAGAGATAACTGATCCTTACAGCTCAAATATACTTTTGAAGAGCAAAAGTTTTGAGTTCAAAATGGATGTAATTATGCCAGCTGGCTTGTATTTGAAAAACATTGCCAAGAAGTATAGCCCCTCAATTTCCCAGTCAAGGGCTGAAATCCTGGCTTAATTCAAATCAACAGGAGCTTTGCCATTAACTTTAATGGGGCCAAGATTTCAAACAATATCTCCATACCACTTCCAAATGACATAAATCAAACACTATGGTGCAGTCATATATTCAGTATATTTTTCAGGAAGTATAAACACTTCCAGCAAAAGTCTACTTTAAAAAAGTATGTTTACCCAAGAGTGTTACTTCCTTTCCTTGGTTTTGGCTATATTTCTTCGTTTGTCTAAATGAAAAAAAGAAACCAGCAGATTCCCTTTTCCTCGCAGGCTCCCAATCCGTTGGCACAGAGCTTATCAGAAGCAAAGGGGAAATTGTTTACAGGAGGCCCTTGTTAATATACTGGCAGAATATCCCTGGATTGAAGTGAAATAAAAACTTACACATCTAGAGTTTAGAGACTAGTGCATCCCTTCTATTTTAATTTACAAAGCCAATGAAACCATTGTTCATTTTGCAGCTCAGCTATAGATAGCATTTGTTTCTCTATTTTTTTCAATATAGAGTCATCAGATGTAATTATTTACCAAATTTGCTATTTCAAAGAAGTGTAATTCAGAAGCCTGAATAAGAACAAAGAATGCAGAGGTTGAGGGTAAGGAGCTGGAGTAGGGCAGGTACATGTTCAAAGAACCCAAACGGGAAACCATAGTTTTGCTTCATGGTCTTTATAGAACACTGATATGGTTGTGCTTTCTGTACCCTATAGCACCATCTAAGGGAAGAAGATCGGAATTACTAAAGGTGTTGAACAATATGCACAAAACATGGAATCTTTTCACTGTGTTATACAGGAACTATAGCATATTCAGTTTCAAAAAATCACACAGCTAGAAAAATCACATGCATAGTCTTAATGCTACCCAACCTCACATGCAGAAAAGGACAGAGATTAAACATGTTAGTGAAAAAACTGCAGGGAATTATAATGCAACTTCCCAGATTTGGACATTTAACTGAAACACAAGCATGCTCACACAAACAAAAAAGAGAAAGGTAAAGAATTTTTCCTCACAGATGGCAAGCCTGGGATCTCTCCAAAGGAAGGGAACCTTCACATCTCACTCCCATGCATTAATTCAGAGTAATATGAGATACATTTCAGTTTGTATCTGATTTACATTCTTTAAATTCAGATACTGAACATGTGGATTGTTGTTTTTCCCATTAAATCCAAGAAACAGAAGAACTTTCCCCTCTATAATTTTAGTTACAAGCAAATAGCACGTACAATGTGGTGGTTTATTAGCAGTGTTTGAAATTATTGGAAGCAGTTTGTACTTTAGCATAAAAAGAAACATACTTTGTCCTTCTGAGTTTTTGTTAATTGCATTAACCAGTATGCCAAGCCTAAAAGTGAGAGGTGTGGGACCATCAAAGTGACAGTTCACTATGGGGAAAGAATTAAAAATATAATACTTCACTGGAAAAATTGAGGTAGAAAGTCATTTAAGTAACAAAAATTAAATGCATATAAAGTATCCATTGATCATCAGCTGTCATTGGAAACACCCTCCACTGTTCTGACTGAAAAGGGGCTGCCTAATGCAGTGGTCACCAACCTGAAGATCGCGATCTACTTCTGAGGGGTAGTTGCCATTGAAACCTATGAGCATTGCACCATCTGCTGGCAAAAGGTTGGAGACCACTATCCATGGGGATCGTTCTGGACTGGAGGAAGCCTTCAGTATGTAGATCCTAACTGAATCATCTCCGAGTAAGAACCTGAGATTTTTGACCTTCTATTATTATATCATACTTGGAAAAAGTGAAATTCTCCTGCGTGAAAATGTTTACCCTTTTTACAATTCAGCATCTTAGTCAGGGACAATGCTTTAATATAACAAGTGAGTCCTGACGTTAGCTTTAAAACTGTATTTTCTTGTCTTTGAAATGCAAGTGATGACATTCAGTTTATAATTTACCTTAAGACTGATTTGAGAATGGTAGTTTGCTATAGGCTAGTTCCCTTTTGGTTCACTTTTTAATATAATGTAATTCAAAGTATCTCCATCATTCAGCTTCCTATTTATGTGATCTAATACTGTTCTTTAATTTCTTTAGTTCTGACCCGAAGAATGAATAATTTATTAAACAAGACCCTTCCCTGGGAATATACCTTTAACAATGGATCTAAATGTAATTTATTAAACTTAGTAATGTTAGCAACAGCTCCAAATGCAGAAAGAAAAAAGTACCAAGCAATATCAAGTGAAACTGACATAAAAGTGGAGTTTATATATGTTATCTAGAGTGGGATGAAAAGTTTATTTGTCAAATTCCATCTCTTCTTCTGTTTGCTTGCCATTGACAATCGAGATTGTAATTTTCACAGGCTAATAATTACTTAATCATTATTCACTGAAGGATTTCCATAAGTCTGTAACATGTTCACAAACGGTTCATTGTGAATATTCAAGGATTTAGTTGAAAGGAAATGGAGCCCAGGTAGTATTTTTCTATTGCTTGAATGTAATTTGTAGAAAGAAGTTTCTGGTGCAAATAAAATTAAAATTTGCTTTTTGTGACCATTCTATGTTGTTCACTTAAAAATAATTTTTCCAGCAAATGCTCAAGCCTAGCATCTTGTCCTTTAGAATATTTGCAGAAAGAAAATTTAAGAAAGAGATGTAAATTCAGTCAGATTGACTTAATTTATATATTCAATTTAGTATTTATAGACAGATTTTAGTAGTATATGCTGAGCTCTTAACCCAAAACTACACTTCAAAAAATGGAGTAATGTAGGCTGGGCTCTCACAATGTAAGAGACGAAAACCCAAAAGCTATCACAGTTAGCCGAATGGAAAAATTAAGATCCTAATCCATATACTACCTTCAGGACCAGATCTGTAGATGGTATTTAGGAGCCTAAATCCTAACTTGAAATCAATAGGAACCTAAATACCTTTGGGGAGTCAGGCCTCAGCTTTCAGCCCCAAATTACCCAACAACTAAGTCACTATGGTTCCATGTTACCCACCCTTGCACGTGGACCTTGACAGCAGACATAGGGCCTGATTTCTTAAGGCCTAATTTCCACTGAAAACAATGAGATCTTTTTACCTTAATCATTTTAAAAATATGGCCTATTTCTTCTTCATACACAGGTAAGACAAAAGATGGGGCATATTCAAAAGAGTGAAAGGAAATTCAAAGCAAACAAGACAAGTCAGTGAGTTCAAATCAGCTTCACAGAGAATTTCCACCTACCATTGTAGCAGAGAGAAGATGTGGTAACAAAGGCTGATTCCAGAGCTGCAAGGATATGTACCAGTATTTAGCATCTGGATTTTCTTAAAATTCTTACTGTTTGCCAGTGATGATGCTGGTAATAAACCTGAAGAATGGAGCTGACAAAGAAAGAAAAAGGAAAAATGGATGGGTGGTTTAGAGCTTTAATAATGATAGATAAATCTTTTCACTTCTAAGTCATCAGCTTACAACCAAGGACAGTGGTGAATTTAATTACAGTCGTTCTCACCCTGTGGCTGGTTGGCAGCATATGTGCAGAGAGTAGGAAACCATAGCCAGTTTCCCAGTAAGAGAATGGGAGTTAGGCACCTAAACACCTTTGAGGATCTGGGCCTCTAGCAAAACTGAAACCTCAATGGCTAACTCAGTGGGAAGGCCAATAATTGACCCCAAACATAGTCCATCTGAAACATGCAGTTCCTCTATTTGCTCATCATGAGGAAACTTGTACTACTTCTGCTACACCTGCTTCGAGGATGAAGAAAAGACTTCTCTCCAGTGTTATTGGTCAGAGAGCTGTATTCAAAATACGCTGTTAATAATGTTCATTTTTCTACATCAGCCTCTGCAACACTTCACACACCAGTAGCCATCATGCAAAGCTATATGTTCTTTTCGTCCATCTTCTAAACCACACACTTTCTACAATGTCTTAACAGACCACAAGCATTCAGGGACCTTACTGTATCCTCAATGTGTAGGATGTGAAAAACTGTATACAACATATACAACATACACCACAGACATGTTTATTAACAGTAAAGTAAAGCTAAACAGGCCAATGCATGTGCCTGTTGCCTTGTCCAGAGTAATTGGGCTCATTAACTTTAACCATTACCAGCCTAGTCACATTATCAAAGACCAATACCAGAATAGGGTTTTGGATTATCTTCAGTTTGCTTACAATTATAGACAAGCCCATTATTCTTTCTGCATAATGCAAATGACTTAATACACCTTTGATAGCGCTGAAAGCCGAGACTACACAATACGCAAAGGCAAACAAGACGGGCGAACAGTCAGAAAAGCACAAGGAATTTAGAGAGACGGTAAAAGAGGAAGAGTCACTTAAATACAGCAATAACCAAGTGAATTATTTAAATTCCATTTTTATCAATGCAATAGCTAGATTCATTACTGAAGTTTAGACCTGTTCTGTTGTTTGTGACTTAGGACAAACAATATTCTGTAGTATGATATTCAGTGTGCATTATGCTTGCTTCAGGGCAGAACTTTTGTTTTCATACTGGTCTGTAAATTATTTAGAATAATGCTAGTGAAGTTAACAGTAAAACTCCTATTGCCTTCAGTTGAGCCAAGATTTCACCTTCCAGTTTTTAATTTTGAAAAACGACTTGTGAGTTACCCTCCCCCAACATCTTCTTTTACTGCTTTATGGAATCATAGAGTCTGCAGATGGAAAAACAATCACTGGAAGTTAGCAAGTCCAGCCTTTGCAAATGTAGTTCAGGATGAACTTGGAAGTTGAAATGTAAAATAGTTGTTGTACAAGGGAAGTTTTAGGATAAAATTCATTCATGTGCCAGAGGACCCATGTAACGGCTTCCATTCCACTATGGGGGTCCCTAAGCAGATGTAGGCATGCCTGCTCCACATATATTGGAAAGGAAAGGCAATAATAATTTTTTTACAGATGAGCAATCTTTTATATCACATGCTGTATAGCATTGTATGGCTTCTTTTTATCTATGGAATAGGTGTTCAGAGCACCAATGGATGGCTTTTTTAATATAATTTAAAAATGGGAGAGGGAAATAGAGGGGTGAATGTTGCAAGGCACAGACTGCAGTAACAATACGTGGCAGGAGGAGAGGTGTGCTGTGCTCAGGCTGGAATATTTATTTACTTGTTTTATTTTTAGAGGGTTGTTTGGGGTTTTTTTAATGTCTTTCCAGGTGCCCAGCATATGCTCTAGGTTCCCCCCTAGAGAGTGATGGGTCTGGATTGTGGGAGGTTGGATTTAATCTCCCTAGTCCTACTGCATTCAAGCTGCATCATCTGGCTTTATATTTTACCCTTGGAGAATATATAAGGGTACAGTTTTTAAACAGTGCTTGGGAGATATGGCCACAGAATTTCCAATCCCATTATTTGTTGCTAGGATTTATGGAAGTCCCTCCTGCACACAGTTTTTGAAAATCAGGCACCTCATTTCATTCCCCATTTCCTCAGACATATGTGATATAGTTTCAGCTATGAATACACACAAGCTATTGGCTTCCTTAATTGTAGCACTACAATATTTAGATGCCTACAAAGGAAATTCCACCATTACTCCATATTACTCTTAAAGTTTCCTCATTTGTTTAGCTTTGTACTCTACTTCCTTCAAGTAGTTATTCAAAAAGGAGCTACCGATTGCACTGAGAACAGGGAGTCACAGCTACACAGCAAACTATGCCTTTTCTAGACCCTCTCAAGTGCTCTCCTTAGGTGACAAACCTGGCTTCCTGCAGCCAAGTCACTTAGACAATATCTCTGGTCTGCAGCTTCTTCCCTATGCCCGCACCCCTTTGGTTCCAACTGTGTTAATGATGTCTGGCATCTCTTTAACACAACTTTTTGCACTGATAAGCATTTTCATTCAGAAGCCTGTGACACCATAAATTTGCAGTGACACAGAAACAATGCCTTCAAAACAAAGTATTATTTATCCCTTCCTCAAAAGGTACAAAGAATATAGGCCAAAGGATAAAAACAATAAAAGATTTGGGTCTTATTTAAGCCTTAATCTTTCCTGCCAGCTTTTGCAAGTTCCCCTCAGAGCAGCTAACTCCTTTTCTTGCTGGGAGAAGTAGCCTGTCCTGCTGCAGCAGGCTACATGTCCCTGTGTCTTAATCAGCTTGTTTGTTTTCACTAATACACCCCTAGGAGCCTCTAGCCCTTAACTTAACCCTTCCTTTCTTTTCTCCTGTCTTTGAGGTACAGGGAGGAGTCGATCATTCTAACCTACATGGAAGCAGACAAGGATATTCCCCAAATGAGAGCTCCCCTCATTGTTGCCTCAAGCCAGGAGTCTTTTCTTTAAGATTGTTAGTGAAGAACTCACAGGAAATTAAACAGACTCATTTGATGTAACTATGGATATTCAGGTTGGTTAATATCAAGCATATTATGCCTGAAGGGCATATGCTATTTATTTTTTAAAAAAGTTATATATAATGCCCTTATTCTTCACACTGAGCATGAGGTTCTCTGGATGTTGTTCTGAAAAACTAAGGAAGTTATTGTATTACTCAAGCAAATGTCAACACCTTGAACTAACACTAAGTTTGTGGCTAAATCATTTCATCCCTGAGGGCTATACATGAAGAGAGTATAAGCAGGAATACATTCTTCTCCCAAGACTAAGGGTCTGAATCCATTGGCTTATACCTCAGGAAGTTTATTTATTATTATTCTTTGTTCTGGAGAAACACCTAGTAGCCTTAATCAGGGCTTCATTGCGTTAGGCATGGTGCACACAGTATCTGCCCCAAAGAGCTTACAATCCAAGTATAAGACCAGAGAAAACAAGTTCTTTCCTGGGATTTCATTTATTTTCCTACTACATGAGCACCTCTATCATCTTCTTATGATTATCAAATTTAGGTCACAAAGCATGTTAGATCCTTTTACTACAGAATACACTCCTGGCTCTTTAGAGGTATGTTTCTGCAGGAAGTTCAACTAGTTTCGGATCAGAAGTGCAGCCACAGGTGGGCCCTGGCCCACCCACTTGGCCCTGAGGCCTGCCTATGGCAGCAGCACATGGCTGTGGCAGCAAAGTTCACATCGCTGCTGGCCTGGGCGCTGTAGCTCTGACAGCTTCCAGTCATATGACCAGAATCTGCCTTTGGCCAGGCCCACCCGGCATGTGCAGGGGCCCAGCCAGAAATCAGGGGCTGGCTACGCCCCCATTTCAGATCCCACGCTGACAGACTTGGCTTGCACTAAAGGCCTAAAAATAGCTATGTAGAAGTTGCAGCTTTGGGCTGGAACTCAGGCTCTGAAGCCCCCCTTCGTATGCTTCAGATCCCACGCTGCAATGCCTACATCGCTATTTTTAGCACCATCTCTCAAACTAGGCAGCCCAATTCTGTTGACCCAAACTCAGACACTCATCACAGACTGCTGCTTACTGTGTAGATGTACTCTGTGAAGTCCTGAACTACCTTCTCTTCTCCTCTTGGATTTATTGTTTACTTTAACTGGTTTGTTAACAGTCCTGTCTAATGGGTTTCCCATTGTGACTACTATGGCTCAAACTAAGACAAACTGGAGACCTCCTGCCCATCCACTCTCCATTAATTCCTGCCCCAGGGATCTCCATTCCCTTATAGCAGCAAATGGCTCTCTTAGCAGCCACTTGTAACCTGTGTCGTCCAAGTTCAAAAGCATTCAACATGGAACACTGTTTTATCTCAATGTATAAAGCAAGGCCAAATGGACCTAGCCCAAGAGATTTTCCCAAGAAGCTATACAGGACTGCCAAACTTCACAGCAAACAATGGCACAAAGAAGCACACAAAGTATAAGTAAAGGGATGACTGGAAGTTCTTGACGGGTCTGGGAATATTACTTTACAATATCCAATATTTGGTTTATCTGTTGCATTCCAAAGATGAAGTCTCCACTTTTCAAAATTATTTTTTACGAGCCCAAGAGATGAAAGACCCAGTGTCAAGTCAGCTCCTCACAGCATCCATAGAAAGGTGACCTGCTTCAGAGGCAGAACCTTCCTCCTAATTTAGTGGGCTGATCTTACTGCAGGATTCCCATCAGCATACCTGATTGTAACCCAGGCCATGAACACACTGCAAAATCATTCTGCAGCAAGCCCGTTGCATGGTAAAAGTCACATGGTTTTTATTGTAACGAAAAGGAGCGTTCACACACTCCTTTGAATTTTTGTTACAAGGAGCAGTGCATGGTGGGCACCTATCCCACCCTGCCCTGTAGCAGCCAGGGTTCTGGTCTGGCCGTGGAGTTCCAACCGTCAGGGTTGCCAGCTCCCTGGCAGCAGAGGGGCTCCCAGCGGCATTGGAGCTCCAGATGCCAGGGTTGCCATCTCCCCAGCGGCAGTTGGAGCCCCGCTGCTGCAGGGGAACCCCAGTGGCTAGAGAGCACCTCTGCTACCAGGGAGCCGGCAACCCCGACAGCTGGACCTCTGATACCGCTGGGGAACCCCAGCAGCTGAAGACCTGCTGCTGCTAGGGATCCCTGGCAGCTGGAGCTCTGATGCCGCCTGGGACAGGGAACCCAGGCAGCTATTTGTCAATTTCCCTGCTCTAACAGAGCGGGGAAATTGACAAGTATGACAGCTCCGGTGTCCCAGAGTGGCCTTGATTGGCACTCTGGGACATTTCCAGAGGCTGTTTAACGCACAATGAGTGTACACACACACACACACACTGTATTGCCTGACAGCCGTGGCGCGATGATCGCTATGCCTCTCGTTGAGGTGGTTTTCATGTTGCGCGGCACGAGGGCTGTTGCCGCGCAACAAGCACCATTTGTATGTGTACGATCTCTGCGTTATCGTGCGACACCGCTGCAGTGTGTACAAGGCCCCAGAGGTCCAGGGTTTCATTGTTCTTTCAACCAGTTGCTCCATGTAAATGCTCACGTTTTTAATTCCTTTCAAATGCATCAGTCTCACTCCCATTCAGACAGAAGCCTGAGGGCAGAATCTGAGCAGCTCACTTGCCAACTCCCTTTTCCGCCTGTCCTACCAGTCCAGATAGTTCAGCCACGCACCATGTCCTCTGTCCAATGTCTGACACACTAGATGCCAGTTAGCAGGCACCATCTCAACCATTCTCTACCTACTGGGTTGAAAATCTCCAAAGATTCCAAATTGCTGACAGGAAAATATTCTTACAGTCATATAATCTCTTTATCTTAATGTCCCTCACTTCTTCACAAATGTCTTTACCCATAGGTTGGTGAAGTTGGCAGACAATGCTTTCCTCTTTGTCCTGTCCTTCCTGAGCAACTTTCAGCATTTCGGGGTCTGGTCCTACTCTACTGACATCAGTGGCTGTGTCTACACTGGTAAATTAAGTCGACTTAAGCTTAAGTCGACTTAATTTACCCTGCGTCTACTCGACAGTTTTCTTAAGTCGACTTAAGGAAAATAAAGTCGACTTAATTAAAATTAAGTCGACTTTATTAAATCTCCTTTCTAGTAGACCTAAGGCTTAAGTCGACTCCCTAGAGTCAACTTAAGCCAGTGTAGCCGTGGGGTAGCCCTAAGTCAACTTAGGGATACCCCAGGGCTGCACCAATGCCCTCCCTGCTGGGGGGGGCACAGGAGGAGCCTGGCATGCCCCCCCACAGGGCAGGGCAGAGTCCTGCCCACCCTGCCCCATGCCCTGCCAGGGTCCTTGACCCCCTTTGCCCCATTGTACCTATGTACAATGGGGCAAAGGCTGAGCCCCCTGGCATTGGGCAAGCCCCCGTGGAGCTGCCCTAGGTCCCCCTAGCCCCACAAAGTCGACCTAGAGCGTCAAGTGTGGACACTCTAGGTCGACTTTGTAAGTTCCCCCCTAAGTTGACTTTAATTTTCAGTGTAGACACACTAAGTCGACTTAAATTACCCAGTGTAGACAAAGCCAGTGAGATCAGCCCCTTTCCTCAGATATAGACATTTTCCCCCAAGGTCTGACCTGCTTTTCACTGAGCCTTACACCCATCCCTTGATAGATGCTGCTTTTTCCTTTCACTCTTGAGTCTTTGATTTTGTTCCTAAGAAATGAGCCAGCCCAGATAGTGTTAGTCTGTCTCAGCAAGTAGCTGTGTGTTTCCCATCACCCGTGTCCTGTACCACAGCTAGCAGATCTTCCTTTGCCTAACTGATTCATCTTGGCCTCCTCTTACTACAGGGCTCAGGCCACAAGGATCCTGTCTGTCTTAATCCACCTACAAATGACAGAGCCTTGACAAATTTCTCAAGAGGCTTGACCCAGCAGTCTTTACTCAGGTGTAACTCACCGCATCATTCTCTCTGACAGGCTCTCATCCGGCTCACTTCAAGTACTGTGTGTGAAAAGTCCCTCTGGAATACCAGGATCTCACCAAGCCAGCAGGAAATTGCTCCAGGAGCTAGAAACAAGATCTTTGCATCTTCATTGCCTGCTGAACATGGGTTTATTACTGTTCAGCCTGTGGAAAGCCTGAGGCCAGTCTGATGTACATCAATGAGAAAATAAGAACAGGAGGCTACATGCATTGAGCTCTGTCATGTTGAAAACAGCATGGGCTTAAGAGCTTTGAAAGAAGGAAAACACTTAGACTGAGAGGAGTATGATGCTTGGGATAAAGGAACAGGAGATAAAATGTTCTCCAAACATAGCCAACTTCACTACAGGCACAAAAAACTTAACACTTTTACTAATCAGCAATTGCCTCTATATTCACCTGTATTTTGCAAAGTTCCACTTTATTCTCATCTGGTTCAAATTTGTGAGGCAAAAGCTCACCGGTGGTTCAAAAAATTCGGAATAGAAAAATTATGTTGAAAAAAATGAACTGAAAAACAGGAGTCTGGATTTTTAGCAGCCTGCATATTTGTAGGGATGGGTGTAAGACAAACCAAAAGTCAATTGATGGGCACCTAAAGGGTAGATTTGAAAAAACTCTCAGACTTTTGTATAATCTGCCCTTTTCTTCATAGCCTAGTGACTCACTATCTAGACCCGGTTCCTTCCAGTTATTTTTTAAAAGGGAAAAGTTTTAGGGCCTCCCGAGTTCTAACCACTTGTTACACTTTCTCATAGCTCTAGTGGCAACATATGGAATTACACACACATCAAGAAATCTGATGCTGCGATTCTTAGGCCCGATCTACACTGACAGCAGAATTCAGCAATAGTCAACAGGAATTATGCAAGTTACTCTGTGTAGCTTGTTTAACTCCCAGTGACTTCATAACTGTGGTTCTACAGGCTGCCTTCAGTGCGCTGCACCACTTGAGGGGGTGGTTTCATTAGATCGACTTCTGGATCAATTGAGTAAGTGTGTCTTTTCTGACCACTCAATCAATCTGGATAAATCAATCTGATGGCAGCAAATTCGCTGCCGTCAGTGAAGTCATACCCGTAATAAATAATGAAAGATATGAATGAATTTGCTAGGCAAGGATGACATCACAAGCACAACATGAGCCGACATGGCAATACACATTCATGCCTGTTCCTTAATGTAAAATTTCGGGATCCAGAGCCTGATTATTTAAAAACAACCACCTGGTTATCGTGATTCATTGGACCTGTTTTGTTTTTCAGCTGGCCTTTCTAGAGGATCTTTTGTAAAGGTAATAGGTGTTGAACAGCTCCACTTGTTTATGCTTTCAAATACACAAGAGCTCGGTCTCAGAAACGGCACCAAAAGCTAGTCAAGTAGATTCTCAAATAAAGGCTGTTGTGCTTTAGAAGAATTTTCCTGCCAGCCTCCATGGTAAATCAGGGGCCTCTGATCATCAATGGACACTCTTTTGGGATTATACTAAGTCCCAGGAGTCAGTAGAGAAGTTCTCTTAGCGACATAGTGCAACTGTGTCCTTTCTAGCACTCTCAATGTTTTCTTGTGTCCTATGTGGTTTCTTATGGATCTACTAGATAGCTTACATTCCCCTCAAACAGTGTTAAATTATTCTGCATACTCCTTTCTTACCCTCCAATTAAAACAACATAAAAGTCCTCTCCTTCTTCCTCATCAACCTAGTCATTAGATTTTCTTTCCTTATTAGCACCGTAAACACTGCCATGCATTTGCAGTTTCTCTAAACACAGCAAACATTTTTTTTTTTTTTTTACCAATTATAAACCACATTTTGAAGGTGAAGTGAAAGGCTTTCAATGAATCGAGAAGTGAGTTCAAGCCCTCAGGCTTCTTTATTTTGACTACTAAAGATGACAGGCCTAATCCTGCAGTCTTTTTCTCAGGTAAACCTCTTGACTTCTAGGGGAATATTGACAAATTAAGGACTGCCCCTAACACCACTGCCATGCAATTCAAAAATAGTCTGTGCGCTGTGAATCTAGCAGGCATGAGGGGAAAGGAATCTTTCCCCTCAATCTGGTACCACTAAGGAAGTGTATGGGTTATAACAGTAGCTGAAGACCCAAAGTACTCTAATGAGGGGAATTTTTCATTAGCATTTTACTACCGACTTCAGTGGGAACAATAATAGGTCAAAGCTAAGCACCTTTGAAAATCGCACCCCTTGTGTACACATCTGTGGATTCACATAGTGTCAGATCCACAAATCACAATCCATCATACCTCATTCCCTTAGGGAGGGAACCTGTCTTCCTCTCCATATTGTACAGTCATGACACACTGACAATACTCCGAGGGTAAACGACAATTAATGACTGATCAATAGTGTCATACAGTACCACACTGCCTCAGTTCCATTCAGCCCTTAGCACTTCTCCCCGTTTTGGCCTTTCCAGTTCTAAATATTGGCAACATCAGGAATCTCTGAACTGAACACCACCTTCCAGGGCGTATATATGGTCATGTTGTAGAGAACTTATAGGCAAAGGATTTGTCTCAGTCTGAATTACAACCAGAGCAAACATTTCCCCAGCAAAGAGAAAGTCCCATTTACTTTTCTTGCACCTCTGCCTTCTACTCACACACTGCAGGCTTGATTCTTTTCTAGTGTAAACTGATGTAAATCGGTGTAATTCCACTGAGGCTAATAGAACTGTATCAATATAAAACTGATGTAACTGAGAAATCAGAACCTGCCATTGCATTGCTAGTGATACTGCAGCCTTGGTTACAAACTGGTATAATTGATTCAGTACTGAAAATCCTGCAGTCCTGTTGCAGTTCTTCACCCTTACACCTTAATAATTGTGTTACATGATTAGCAAATGTCATAGTTTATTGTCTATTCAGCACACAGCACAAGTGCCTCTATGTGTTATCTTGCATCATCACATTTTACTATTAACTATGATAATGAATGAAATGAAATCACTCATGGAAGAAATCATCAACATACAGAAGCTGTGGTGCAGTCAGAGAGGGGGATTTTTAGTTATAAATAGCCTCCAAAAGCCTGCTGTTAAGGTCCAGCATGAAAATAGGGTACCAGATCTCCTCTGAAGAAGACTATTTAAAATCTGTCTCAGTATGTTGAGGACATAAACATCTGACACTCAAAGGTTCATACAGACTAGACATGGACACCATCCCAGACTTAAAGAAAGCAACCTAAGTGAAATCATGCAGGAAGAAAATCGCTCTAAATACAGCAAGACATACACTGTCAAACATTCAGCACATCATGAGCCAGGTAATAATAAAGGAATACTCATTTTCCAAATAGCCTGAATGTTTGTATGCAATAAAATAAAATGGTGTGCTGTGTAAACTGCTGATGCTAAGACCTTGTCCAGACCCTGATTATCTTTTGCATAGTCATACAATACCATAAAAAGACGTCACTGTCATTGATATCTGTGTTTGTGTCATTGACTTACATTGGTTCCTTCCCTTTTCTGGAACAAAAGGAATCTTTTTTTCTCTCTCTCTATTAAGAGCATTTACTTGAAAGAGACGAGAGGAAGCGATTTAATTTCAAGGTATTTGCCGTACTATGGCGAGAACAGCCACCTCCTCTCATGCAGTACCTTTGACTCTGTACCCAGCCCAAGCCACTTTCTTTGCTTTTCGACTGGCAGGATAAAATGTTGTCCAGGGCTATCCCTATTCCCTTGAGCAGGATAAACCTGGCAGGAGTTCAGAGAATTAGGCAAAGGCAACATCCAGCCTTCCTTGTAATTAAGTTAAAGACCATAAAAACTCAGAGGCAGATGTGACCAGAACTTGTTCCATTCATTTCCTGGAAACACACACTTCTGTGTGCAACAAACTGAAGCCCTCCCCTTTTCAAAGCTTATTATCATTCTAATTTCAGTCGCTGGAAATGTAGCATAGCAGACTGCCAAAGAATTAGCAAAGGAGGTGGTCATACCTGACATCTTTATGTTCATGCCTTTTTAAAGAAAGACAAATGTATTTTCAGAGTAACTGTTGTTTTTTCCCCCTGCCCAAATATTACTTTCTACTTTTAAATCATAATAAGTCATCTGGATGAGCACCTTATCACTAGCCAACAGGGAGAATTCAGTGTTTGTATTTATATTTGCATTTATATGGCATTTTCATACACAGCATCTCAAACGACTGACAGAGCAATGAATCACAGACAGGCATCGCGGCATCCATTATGCCACTCAGCAGCAGCACCTCATAGGCCATATAGCTGGAAACATTTTGGATCCTAATTAATCTTTGTTGCTATTTACTCACAGAGAGGGTGTTTTTGGCCCAGAAAGCATGGCTGGTTCTGTCTCTTCTGAAAAAAGCCTTGAGATGTATAGCATCTTAAAGAACTCTTTGGAAAAGTCAGATGGGACACTGATGTAGCAAATTATCCAATGGATGGTACCAACCATTAATGAATAACATCTGTAATGGATGCTAAACATGAATGATACAGTATGCTGCTTGAGTTCTGGCAAAGTTTTCTTTTCCTTAGATCCATAAGTTTTCTTATCCTATAGGTTATTACCCTGCTAATGGAGTGAACAATTAGAAAAATATCTGACACACTTTGCATGCTATGTAAGTAGTATACATGCCAGGATATTATAAACCAGCTAATTGCATTCAAGGGAAAACAGAACATTTTATGTACAGTAAAGACAGGCCCACGTGCAGATCCACATCCAGGTATCACAACGCCTGAAGTTCTGGGTGTTCAGAACTGAGGCATAGGCTGTTCTCGAGAGGAACTCCTTGCAAAAGTTGGATCAGAATCTGATTTTGGAACCAACAGTGCATCCAGTCAGGGTGCGCAACAGATGGTTTCTTATAGCAACTCTGACTGCTTTGGAGTGGCTAGTGTCGGAGGGTTACTGGCAGGGACCAGTGTCTGCACTTACTTAAACACTGAGACTGCATGGCTAGATAGCCCTTTATGTGGGGCTGGAAAGGAGCAGGCATGACTTCTTATGCCCTTCTGCAGTGCCTCATTTAAATGGTGGCTATAACCCAGCCCTAAATAATTACACTTCTGCTTATGCAGCCCTTCTCCTTTCAGCACTACTTCTATGGGCAATGCAAGCAGCTTTGAGGCTGCGGCTTGCTCTGATTCATCACTTTCCTTACCAGCTCATTTTTAAAATTTGCCTTCATTTACATACAGCACTTTCTCATGAACACGAGCCCTCCACGAAAGTCACAAACAGCCAGTCTAATAAAAGCTGGGCCCAATGATCGGGAGGGAAGCAGAAAAATGAAAAGGAACCCTGAGAGGAAGAACTAGTGACAAAGGGAGGGCAAAACAAATCACTTGTGAGCTGATCTGAACAGAAGGACCTTGCACTGAGCCTGACAGAGAAATGTACAAGGCTCAGTATTTATACAAAGGGGCCATGGTTATAGCCAGTCCCATGGCAGATAGCCAAGCCATATAAAAGCCAGCAGAGCCACATGGTCGGATACTTCACCCAATTACATCTGTGTGACTCAACAGGAATATCACTGGAGCTAGTAGGAATAAACCAGCAGACATGACAGATTCAGGTCAACTACTTTCATTGTGGAAAATGGCCCAATTCCACTGGGGTTTGCTTAGAGATGAGACTAGGAATGTGTCAAGAAATCCAAGCCAATTTCAAGAGTAAAACTCATTCACGAATCAAAGAGTTTGAGTTCTGTTGTGTAGGGTCCTTATTTCCAAAAAGACATTAGAAACAGACACACCACGAGAAGCCCAAAATGTGTGGCTTCTCTCAGACAGAACTAACAAGAACTGAGAACCAGCTAGACTGGTTCTACCTACATCTATTACTATGGTAATCCCCCATCTATTTCTAAGGCAACTCAATACACTACAGGTTCCACATCACCATGTATTAACTGTGAGTACTCCAGAACTTTTAGTGGGGAGCAGCAGGGTCTACATAACCACATAGTGTAAAGCAAGATGGTTTGCTGCAGAATGACCCCTCAGCCTGTCACACACTAACTCCCCATACATAGACAAGCCTTCAGACATTATTGGCATCCTGGGCATCTACGGAATGAGAATATGAACTTATCGACGTCTTCAACATGATAGGAAATAGACATTATTTATCTATTATATGGGCTGCAAACATGGAAGAAGCCCCAGATTCATTATTACTCAATTATGCAAACCGTAAAAATGGCAATTGTGGGTGGTTCATATTTACTGTCTCTCAGCAAGTCCCAGACCAAATATGCTCAGTTTTCAAGAAAGATGTGTTTTTCTATCTGGTGGTCCAGCAAACTAAATCTCAGAGTCAAATGTACATCATTACCATTATGTAATAAAAGATCCCCAGACCAAAGACGCTTTCAGTGATACTTTGTGAAAATCCCCTATCTTCATACTATGTCCTGGCTGATATGGGTGCAACCTTATTGCTTCCAATGATTTGTACCGATTTTAACTGTTTCCCCTATAACTGAAACTTTTGAAACAACTCTGTTCATTATGGACAAGATTGAAGAGAAACCAGCTCAATCCTTTTAGCTAGATTTGTCTTTCTGGTGCTAACAAGGAGGGAAATTAAGTAAAAACATGTGTTACTAAATCAGATAATATGCCTGTGAATATGCACAAGAAGCCAACCTGTTCAATAAGAAGATCCCATTTTCATATACATATTTCAGAACAAAGCTATTCTTTAAAGGGAGTTGATGATAGGGAATAGAGTTGTGGGAGGGGTATTTTGTGTGAAACAAATCATTGCCACGCCCCGACTTCCATAGATTGATCAAGTGCTTATCTGTACAAACAGTGAGTGGCAAATTGAGGTGTAAATCTAGCACATGGCAGACTAATACGAATTGTCCATGTACAGTCAGCTACCTCACGCTAAGTGCTCCCTAGTGAACTTTGACCTACTCCTGTTACAATGCCACTAACTAACCATTCATATAGACAAACCCAAAGGAAAAACAAAATTATAATATAGACCTTTGATCTAGCTCTGTCTGTTGCCCACCCTTTTCCCCTACACCAAAATTTTCAGAATATTCTTTAAAAGCAAGAAATATTTTTTGGGTTGCTCCTGTTATAACAGATAAGAAATTCTAACTCACGAGACAGAGAGCTATGTAGAGAATTATACCAAATTACAATTCACTAAGACCAAATATGATGCAATTTTGCAGTTATTAAGTACCCATTGAACTCTAGCTCTATATATGCAGAGCCAGGCTTCCCCCCCCACCTTCTCATCACACGAAGGATACAATGCTACTGTGCTTACTGAAATGAATAATTAGCTTCATGTTCAGTAAACAGCAAGTTCACCTCTGACCTTCCTTGTCGCAGGTTGCTTAGTTAGTAGACTTATTGGGGATGATTCACTAATAGTTGTTCCATCTGTGTGTTCTGTCCATGATAGGTTAGGCTACCCTTTGGACCTGGCATTCTTCAACTGCTCTGTACTGGTGCATATTTAGATAATGCATGGAAATATTGTGTAATAATTTTATATCACCAAAATTAGAGGCTGTTATAAAAAAACAAACTGATCTGCCAGTTAAGACTGTTTCTGATAATGCTCTAAATTTACCAGTCTTTCCTTTTTGCCAATTAAAATTAATTCTTTTAGATTCACAGCCTGGAAATCCCAAGCTCCTTGACACGTCAACTGGGGTTGAGTTCTGAGACAGAGACAATTCCTCAAGAAACCCCAGCCCAGCACAATCAAATACAACTTGTCAAAGTCCAACTAATCAAAAACTCTGCACTTAATCACATCAGCTCCTTCAGCTAAAACCAGACAGAATTACATTTGGGGATTCTTGCTAAGTTCAATACAACCTAGTATTCAAATAACTTATGTCACTACTTGTTCCTCAGTTTTATTCTGAATTCTACAAATACATCATCATTAAGTAAAACAGAGCTATAATGTGAAATAGTAAGTCTCCAAGGCTATGTCTACACTGGCAAGTTAGTTCGAATTAAGGAGGCTTAATTTGAAAGCCCTTAATTAAGGGATTCCTTAATTCGAACTAATAAATTCGAATAGGGTATTCGAACTAAGGAATTAATTTGAACTAACTAGTTCGAATTAACCAATGTGGCCATGTTAATTCGAATTTCTTAGTTCAAATTAACCCGCCATTGAAATGAATGGGGATCACTAATTCAAACTAAGCAAATGCTTGCTTAGTTCGAACTAACATTCCAGTGTGGCCATGCTAGTTCGAATTAAGCTAATTTGAACTAACTAAAATTAGTTCGAATTAGTTAGTTCAAACTAACTAATTCGAACTAATTTTAGCAAGTGTAGACATAGCCCAAAAGCATACATATATTTTGTGAGTTGTCTGGATACAACTCAATGCCTTTCAAATAAAATTTGGAGATTCTTTGGAAAGCAGAAAGTGTAGCAGGTAAGAGTAGGGATTTTTTCCTGCTTCTGCTACTGACTGATCATAATTTTGGTAAGTCACTTGCACAACACATGCCATAATTAAACCATCAACAATATAAGACCAATAAATAATTACCTACTACAGGCAATCTTTCTGAATGAGCAGGAAGATTGACTACACTAATATTGTGAATATTAACTAACATGGAAGTTAGTCAGTGGGACTACGCATGTTCTTAAAAGCATACTGAGGAACTCTGCTAGGTCAGGGCCTAAATGCCAACTATGATTTCAAATAGTTAAGCGTCTTATAGTAAGTTAGAAAAATACATTTCTCCTAAACAACTGGACAGAATTCAGATTGGTGTGCATCACACCTAAAGGTCAAACTACTGTCTATGTTGTTCTGGTAAAAGCACAAGGGAAAAATGACCTTTTTACATATTCACTATGAATAACTAAGAATAAAAATAGGATGTCATCAACATCACACTCTGTCCATCAGATTATAAATTAAAGAATTGCTTATCTCAAAGAACATTAATAAGACAATTTATAGGACCTGGGTATACTGAGAGGTATATTTATACAGAATACATCTTTTGCTCAATACAAGAAGAAAACGAACTATTCTCACAAATGACCCAAAGAAAAAGGTCAACTAGTCATGTCTTGCTAGCATTTCTCTTTCAGTCTAAACAATTCATTCCTATGAAACAAACACACTCTGTGCATCAGTGGTTCTCTGTCACAGCCATTATGAAAGTAACTCAGTATTTAATATATATATTGGGCAATTCAAGAGAGAAGCAAATGGTTAAAGCTGGAGGCAAAAGTCTTAGGTCCTACTGTTCTCCTTCCCTGTTATCCTCCAAGACTTTGAAATTTTATAAAGACACAAATAAAACATGCATGGTGAAGAGCAGATGACGGCCACGTGGGCAAATAATGTAAAAAGCTTCTTTAGAAAAATGTACTTTAAAACCTATAAAACTTTCCATCTCTATTAACGTTTATTTATTTCTGAACAAAGCAACAGACTAAGAATTTCATGCTTTCTAAGAACTGAGGGACCTGTAATGGTTATATTTCTGTGGCATGTTCTCTGCTAATGCACAGAGTGATCCATTTAGGGGAGCAGCAGAGCCAACTGCATTCCACTGGATTCTCTTTTCTTCACATCCAGTAAAGGAGAACAACACTAACTGGTATAGCCTAAAGCTGTATTAGATGTGATAGAACCTTTCCACATGTGATAGAACCCCTCATGTGATAGAACCTTTCCACGTGAGCCCTGAGACAGGTCAAGGCAAGGAATTCCTAGAAATTCAGGACCACTGCAATGGTACCTATAGGTAACTTAGAACTGGGGTCCCAGAAAAGATGGGGAGTTGCAGGGTCTCTACAGGGAAGTCCTGAGATCTGAGGAAATCTTCAGGAGCTAACAGATTATAGGGTATCAGTTTCCAAATGAAGTATTTTAATAGGAAATTGAAATCTCAAACTCATGGAGTTTCTTCCTCCTTTTGTGGATTATTCGTAAATGAAGTATGGTAACACAAGGCATTGTAAATAGCATTGAAATGATTTCAGCAATTTTATAGCATATAGTTTTGAAACATATAGCACCAAGTGTGAATTGCTTGCAAGCCGAAAGCGTGATAAGAATACTTCACTTACTAATGATAAATTGCACTTTCATATGGATCCTCAATTACCGTCTTGCTCCTAGTAACCAGCACTTATGCTCTAGTATCTGGAATATGGATTAACGCTTGCTTCTGTGACTGAGTAGAAGTCTAAGACTGCATGTTTTTATAATGTCTACTTGTTAGTTACCCCAATCTATACTTCTCTTATTTTCTTTGATAAATCTCTGGCCATATTGCTAAGAACAAGTGTACCATTAGTTTAATAGCTGAGATGCTTCTGTCTGGGGACTATTCCTGGTACTCAGAGAGTAGAACTCAAAGGTCTAATAATATATCTAATGCAGCTCTTTAATAGACATGTCAATCATGAACGAGTAAGAGGTCAGCTTGAATTCCCTGAACTCACTCTACTGCTGACTCCATGTATTACGCAACTTTCCCCCCCCTGTTTTTAAACATTTAATAATGGCACATTTATCTTCAAAAGAAATGCATAAAAATAAATAACAGGACTGCCATGGGGCCCGGCTCACCTCCGCTGCACCTCCTGCTGGCTGTCCTGCGAAATTGCTCTGGTGGCTGCTGAGCCCTCTCCAGTGGTGCATTGCCCATCCTTTCTCTGTTCATGGACCAGCATCTCCCTGTAATCACAGTGTCCGCTTTGTGCGATAGCCCTCCAACTTGGGCTGAGTCCCTGCTCCTCCCCCTTTTGGGAGGTGTGATGGTGGGGGAGGGAATGCTTCAGCAGTCCTTAGCCACTTATTTCAGTGGCCATGGCAATCCAGATTCAGGCCTTTACTTCAGGTATGGTAACACAAGGCATTGTAAATAGCATTGAAATGATTTCAGCAATTTTATAGCATATAGTTTTGAAACATATAGCACCAAGTGTGAATTGCTTGCAAGCCGAAAGCGTGATAAGAATACTTCACTTACTAATGATAAATTGCACTTTCATATGGATTCAGTTGCGCCCTGCCTGGAGTCAGCACTGCCATCTCTGTCAATCCTCACTCCAGAGCCCATGGGTATCTCATTCCCTGGAGCCAGTCACTGCTCTGTCCAGAGTGCTGGCCTGCCTCACCCTGCAAGCCAGCCAGCCTTCTCACCTTGAGCTCCTGAGGGTGACTGCCCCCCACCATTTGACTGGCTGCCCTTCTTATATGGGCCTGTCTGGCCCCAATTGGTTGATTTCCTTTTTGCCCTTCTGATTGGCTGCAGTCTCTCCGGGGCTCCATTAGCCCCTTCTTTGCTAGGGTGAGCTATCTGCCCCACCACAGTGGCTAATAGTTGAACATATGTACCTATAGACATATAGCCCATGGTTTCTGATTTACATACACACACAAAGGTATAATTTAAAAGATAAGAAAACTTAACTTTCATTGAAATAATGAGCATTTTTTTCTGAATTATCTCGTGTACTTAAAAGTCCTGGACACAGAGTAATAAAACCTCTGCAAGATAAATGAAGTGGATTATGTGGCTCTTTCATATCTTGAGTTGGACTCTTGTCACATAGAGACAACAATTTTATACCAGGCCTGGAGAACTGATTCACTAACATCTTGCACCTGTTTAGTCATTTACATCAGTGTAAAATGCAACCAGATAAAGTTCAATCTTTTACACCTATTTTGCTTGGTGTGAAGGACTCCACAAATTGCCAAATAGTGTAGAATTGGGCCCATCAAATTTGATGGAGTGTCTCCCAATTTATACTTACATAAATAAGCTCAGATTCAGGCACTACATTCAGTGATCACTTAATAGCCTACTTTGCTTTTTTAAAGCTAATCTCCCATATTCTACTTTGAGTAGGACATAAGAAAGCAGTTGTCTATCACAGCCATTGTCAATAAGTGATTGGAACTTTTATGTGGCTCTTGTGGATTCTGACATATTGGCAAAGGTAATGAATGAAAAACAGGAAATAAATTCATCTCCCCTGTCTCTAGCTTGCCAGATTTGATCTAGCTAACCTGAAGTCACAGAAAGAATTTCTATGCATTTTCCCACATTTGTTTCCCCTCTTTACAACTCTCAAAGGCTGCACAGTCTCAAATGTGAGATAATCTGTAGATCAATGAGGGCGGATGTAAAACTCTTGCTAAGCCATGTTTTCCCAGCTGGAGGTAAATTCACTTGCTTATATGTAAAACTTCCTAATTAGAAATGTCAAGTCTCTGTTAAAGCAGAAATAAATTTAGTTAACACTACAAAAAGTTAACTCCTCCCTAACTAGGTCTCATCTGCTCAGTCACATGAACTGCTTTTATCTGCAAAATCTTCATTGTTTAGTTTAATACCTATAAAAAGCACTATGTCAAAAAGAGGATTTGCTCAAGTTATGCTGTGAAACGCATCTTTTCCAAAATGCACTCTGCTCTAGAGCTTCTCTCCATGCACCGGATCTCTCCAAACGAGAGACATGGTTTCTTTTGCTAAGTCACACGGAACAGGTGTCTTTGGACCACATATACCCAGATTTCATTCCACCAGCTGCTGCCTCACCCCCTTTGAAGCCTCCGTCTTCTAGGTAGAGAAAGAATTGTAGTATACATGTAAGGACTAATAGCAGTTGCATATGACTTCATGGGAGCAGGGACACTCTTCTGGAGGAAAAAATAAGAAAAACAGAAGATTAAGCAGGTTGCTAAATGCTAAGAAGGAAACCAGAAGTGTAAAGAGGGGAAGAGCTACCAAATCCTAATAACAGTTGGCTTTCTGTGATTACTTTTCCTCTGTCTCAGACATTTCAGAACTTCAATTAATTATATGGAGGTACCCCATGCTCATCCAGATTTCTGTACAGTGAAAAGTCCAACTGCTGTCAGCAACAGCTGATTATGAGTCATGAAAGTAAATGGTGACTGAGAAGCCAAAATTCTATCTCAATTTTGGTCTAAACAAGAGTGTTCAGGCTTTAGCACAACCTTTTGGAGAAGCAGAAAATATTAAATTTTACATCCCATATGAAAGTTGTCTGATCTCTCTAACGTATGGCCAACTACATGGAGAACTGGCAGAAACAAAAGATATGAAGAAGTCAGGGTAAGAGTCACTACAGTCCATTCCCTTCAAAATGGAAGTTTTTCTTTAGTCAGGCTATGAATGATAAAGCTCCATAAATGACAATTTCCAAGTGCAAGTTTCTGAGAGTTGAAGCCATCCACGTTGATTTATTTCTGTACTTAGTCTGCTTCTGGCCTAGAGGCTCAATTCTAAATACAAAAAGAATTCAAGACATTTGTAAATTGCTGCAGCTACAGAAAAGCAGTTCTTTTTCTCCCTACCTCTTTGAACCTTCACTGTACCCTTCATGCCTACTGAAATGTCAATGTCATCGCGAATCTGACATTGACTATGTAAGATAATCAAAATGAATGACTGGCACTCTGAATAATATGGACTTTTCATCACTAGAACACAGTTATGACCTGTATAGTTCCTTCCAATTTTACTGTATTTCCTAGTTCTTGGTAATTTTTTGAGACGTTTTAAAATAAAGGATCTGTATGAGTAATAATTTTCTGGTGCTAAAATTTCCATATTGATTTGAATGAGTGTGTAAAAATGCAAAATATTAGTGCTGAAGAAGACAAAGCATAGCTTGCATACAGATAAGACCATCCTCCCGGAATTTGATTTCACACCAGTGTAAACAAAGAGCCAATCCATTGAAGTCAATGGAATTGCAACAGTTGAAAAATGGTGCAAGGCCAGACCCAAGGCACGTACGTTGCTGCCGTCACTGCATCAGTACACCATAATGACTATTTAAGTCCTCTCCACAGTCACCTGGAACTTAGCAACTTATAAAAGCAACCTCAGGGAAAGGAAGTATCTGAGACCGTAGCCAGTTTTGCACGTTTTCTGCTCTAATTTTACAGACCTAAATGTTATGCAACAAGCTGAATTTCTGCACTCATATCCAAACAAAAGCTTTCAGAATTTCCCAGTCAAAAATGGGATGTACATAGCACAACTGACTGCTGCCAGTGAATATGTATCCCTGATTCCTACTTTCTATATATTTTGGTATCAATGAAATAACCTGTGCTTCAGTCCTACGTATATAGCTCCCTGTTATGATTAATTGATGAATAAGTATGGGGCTTTAGTCTTGAGTGCTAGTCATCCTTCCTGAGGAATCGAATGATTGGATTATGTTTCCCTCACAATGACTGGTAAATTTAAACTTGTGCTTATTCTTTTCTCTACCCAAAAAGGAAAAAAATTACTAGGAAAGAAAAAAACCCCTCAGTTTCTCTCACTTGAAAGATGCAAACAAGCTAAATCTGATGTCTCTATGCCACAGTGTGAAATTATTTTAAACAATGGAAAATTGTAAGACAGGATGTCAAAAATTTAAAAAAATCCTCTGTAAAAAGAGTCACGTCATTAAACAACATGAAACAAACACATATCTTGGAATAGAAAATAAATAAGGCTAAATATAGGGGTGAACTAGATGGTTCAAAGTTTCAAAAATTGACTCGGACACAACAGTATTGTAAATCACTCTTCATTGTGTTTAATTCGGTCTAGACAGACTAGTTTTTATGCTGTATCAATGGCTAGTAACAGAGTTGGCTATGATTAGGGTGGGCTTACATAAGCAAAGAGACTGAAAAACCTCAACAAACAAGAAGTCCTGTGGCACTTTTAAAGACTAACAAATTTATTTATCGCTTGTGTTATTTATCGCATGTGTTAGTCTTTAAAAGTGCCACAGGACTCCTTGTTTGTTTTGCTGAACCAGACTAACACGGCTATGCCTTTGAAAAAGCTCAGTTAACTGAGATTCCTAAAGAGAAGCGTTAAATGGGCTTTAATGGAGGTACTTAAGACTATGGAGGCCCATAATATCTATCTATTCATATCTATCATATCTATCTATTCAGGCTGTTACAGCCTGACCTGATGCTATGTCATACACTCCCCTGCATTTAATCTCCTACCACTCTGTAACTTTCCTATCTTCAAAGCGTCTGACGAAGTGGGATTTTCTCCCACGAAAGCTCATGCGATAAATAAATCTGTTAGTCTTTAAAAGTGCCACAGGACTCTGTTGTCTATCTATTCATAGTGTAAGAATAAGGGAAGTTAAAGCAGACAGATGAAGCAAAGAAGAAAATACTTCTTTACAAAATACAGAGTCAGCCTGTAGCATTCACTGCTGAAGGAGGACAAAGAAAATCCATCCAGCAGCTGGTTGAAAAGAAGGCACTAGACAACAGTCTGACCAGCAGCACTGGTAGTTGTTTGAGCTAAGATCAGGTAATCAAATGTCACAAGTTGGGTGTCAGGTGATAACCACCCAGGTCACAAATAAAAGCTGACCTCTACACAGAATGTTACATAATTTCCTCTAAATCATGAAGCAGAGACTAATGCTGAACAAATACGGGTGAATCACATGTGCTTATATAATCTCACTTGATTGAACTTCAGTGTTGCTGGGTTCCTATTTCCTTTTGATATGATCTTGATGAGGTGAAAAACTAGCCAAAATAATCAGAAGAGGAGAGGTTTACACACACACATCCCAAAAACAAAAAAACAAACTGGGGCAAACCCAAGCAACAATAAAGTATCACAATGAGAATAAAGTAAATCAAAACAGGCTTAAATATTAATTGTGTATTGTATCTTTATGTTGTTTTCAGTTAATATTCTTTGCAGGGTTTATTCTATATTCCTTATAGCTGAGTTGATCAAGTGACTTCAGGCTCAGCAGTAGCCAGTAAGTCCAGCAGATTTTCTGCTTTTTTGGACAGCTGGAGTTTAAAAGATTTGTTCTCTCCAGCAGAAAGAAATCAGCATGCACACATAATGTAGATTGCCACTTAGTGCTAGAAACAGTATGTTGCTCTGACCAGTGGCTGAAGGAACTACATAGGGCACCCCACAGCAGAACATTTAATAGATTTGAGCACTACACACCTGGGACTGTCTACGTCATGTGGCCCTCTGTAATAGAAATCTAAATTGTTAGTCCCTGTCCTGGGGAAGCATGCTGTAATTAGTTACTGACTGAATACATACGTATGTATAGTACTAGGGCAGTCTATGTAAATAGTGACATTGATACAAGAAAATAAATCAGTGATTAAATTAAATGAATCAGAATCCTAACAATCCTTATTAGATACATCCATTGATTTCTCCATCAATCCAGACACAGCATGGCACTCCAAATGGACTTTAAAAAAAAAAAAAAAAAACCACATATGAAAACCAGGGAGTGGGGGGCTAGAGATTCAAATCTTTTTTAAAAATCACTAACAAATTTCTTCAGGCATAAGTTTTCATGGTCTGCAACCCACTTCATCAGCTGCAGCCCATGAAAGCTTATACCTGAAGAAATTTGTTAGTCTTTAAGGTGCCACAGGACTCTCGTCATTTTTGCTGTATACAGACTAACATGGCTACCCCTCTAAAAAAATCACTGTTGTTTTTATTTGTTAATTTTATTGCCGCATGAAGATACACAAAAGAAACCAATGCAAGAAACTAAAAATTGATATTAGTAAGCAAAGACACAAACCTCCCATCGTTTCATAATGGATGAAATCTTTGTGTTCTATTAGATGCCTATGAAAATTAGCCAGGACCTACAGAGATGCCTCATTGTAACACGCTACAGAAAATGCCACAGCCACAAAAAAAACTCTGAAATGTGTTTGAAGAAAGTGGCTGAACTTGAGAGAAAACTGCAGTTTTGGGAACTAATTGACATTTCTTGCTGACTGCAGTTTCCACAGATTTTAATAAGATATCTATCATTCTCATAATCCCTGCTATAATTAAAGAGTTCTGAAATGCTGGATGTGATTCTTTGTTCTGGGATGTTTGACTTGAAAAAGACGAAGCGACAGATTTGCAGCAAGCCAGCTTTTGCTGCCCTGATATAAAACATTTGCTATTCTAGTCCACCTGTGGTTAACTATAATGAGCTAAATTCAGCCCACATGTAAATGAACACAACTCTAATGAGGTGAAGTGGAGTTTTACCGATTCAAGCGAGGACTGCAGCTGACCCACAGTTCGGTACTCCTCTCCCAGCTTTTCTCAAAGAACCCAAAGCATAACACAAACTCTGCCTGCTCTATACAGCAATCACTTCCCATCACTGGCATTTCACCTCTGGAGTGAAATGTGTCACTTATTTAGTAGCGCACGTGTGATAGAGTAGATTACTGACTAAATATTGTGGGGAACTCTGCCCTGAATAACACTTGTAAAATACCATTAAATTAAAAAGAGACAAACAAGACGGACCTAAAGGCAGACTTTGCCTCTGTTCATTAAAATAGCTTGGTTAGCTCGTGACTCTGTAATAATCTGGAAAACTTCCTTAGCTAACCTCAGTACCAAATTGGAATGCCCGAGTACCTGCTGTAAGATAGGTCTGGGGAAAAGTAAGCCTCTATTTAGAACATAGTGTGCTTCGGAATTCTTAGCAGCCTTAGCTAGAGAGATCCTATTGGGTTTGCTTCCCAACAATTGGGGAGCACACTCCTTAACTTTGTCTAGTAACTGCATACAACAGGGGCATCTGTCCCGAAGCATATTAAGTAATAACCCTGACAGGTGAATTGGCATACTTAAATGACACTATCCGTCTGCCATTCTCAACAGCAATATAACACTTCACAAACATTTGGGACAGTATTTTGTTGTTGTTTTTAGATGACAAGGACAATATGCTCCTTCAACAGCAAGGTAAATTTTAGGTTAAGAGAATGAAATCTAGTTCATTCACTCCAGTAGTATGGCACAGAAGAACCTGTCACTTTCAGCTCTGATGGTATGCCATTTAATTTTTTTAAAAAACACTGAAATTTGGCAGGAAACTTCATCAAGTGAATACTTCAGAGCTGAACATTTGGCAATTAAATTAAGTGTTGAAACCCTTATACATATTTTATTCCTTTTCTGAGTGAAATATGAATTTAAAGAACAGGGTAACAATTTTTAATGATTCCTCTTACATCAGGGTCACAGGGAAGGTGGATAGATCCAAAATATACCGTGCCCCACGAAATTTGCTTTAGGTGTTGTGAATTCAGTTTTGGGTAAAGTTTAGTATTTACAAACATAGCAGCCACCATTTATTATTTATGCACAAAACATACATTGTTGCCAGCTAGATTCTCCACACTGCTACTCTCAGGGGCCTCATCTCTGATCTGAAAGGACAATCTTAGGGCATACTTTGCATTCTATGGCTCATTCAGTCCTTGGTTTCTCAGCTAAGACTGCCAATAAGAATGTGATAGTGGTGTTTAATAGCAAGGAACTGGATTGAGGCCAAAATAAACTTTACACAGACCACTCAACTGCTATCAAAAGGTAAGAATTTTGGTTTATTATTGAACGGAGCTGAAACTGGTTACCTAAATGTAAAATATTCTCTTAACAATAGGGAAAAATATCAGTCTTCCAAAACAAGAATTAAATAGTGATAAAAATCCAAGCTCTAGTACCAGGGAACTCATTTGAGCACCACTCAGTTTGCTTTGCTTACGGGAACACATGGCCACTACGGCATTTTCTCTTCTCCCTCTCATCCTGCCTCCTTCCCTCTCTGATCTGGTTGTTCAGGAACAAATGAACACTGACCAGAAGAAAGTCTGTTCTCAAAGACTTTCAGATTCTTTGAGTCAACTGCTTAGCAAAGGGCGGGCAAATCTAACCACATTTGTGAGCAACAACAGAATGAAAACCAATGTTCAGATTTCTTTCTCCATTTGAAACTTCCTTTTCATCCTATGCTATGGGGATGGGTTTCAACCTGAGCCCAGGGCTCCCCTTGAGCCTGCCGATTCATGCTGCAGGAAGGTGTGTTGATACCAGCATCCTGATGAAGATATTTTATCCTGGAAGACAAAAAATCTAATAGATGGTAATCTCTTGCCTACCATACCACATTTGCAATGGGCAGAGTAAACTGAGATCTAGCTTGTTCAGGGGGACAATTGTTGTTATTTGTATTTCAGGAGCCCCATCCTGAAGCAGGACCCATGTACTAAGTACAGTGCAGAACACAAAGGAGAGTCCTTGCCCCAAAACCTCACAATCTCAGTAAAAAACTCGACTTGTGAAAACCTTAAACAGCTCTAGAAATGAATGAATAAAACAAAGGAATTAAAATCTGAAAGCAGTATGGCTTGCTGTACATGTTAAGAGCTCTTGTGAATATCATTTACAGTCCAGCCCAGAATTAACATTGCCCTTGGAAGCACACAAGCAACCAGACAATACCTATCTCCCACATCAGCTACATGCTACCCTGTGTTGGGAACAATTAGGAGCTTCCACAGTCCTCGGAGAATTCATTGTTTGTGTCCTTCAAGCACTCTGAGCTTTGGGAACAAACGCTGAAGACTGGAAGTCAATTCTGAATACTGTCTAGGTCAGCTCGGCAAATTCAGCCTTGCCTCTGAAAAGAAAAAAAATTACCTCATCCTAAATAGTCTCTAGGCTTTGAGAATTTCACTTCATAGCCTGATTTAAAATGCTATTTTTTATATAAATTTTAAATGAAAGCCTTGGAGCAAAATGTTATAATCTGGAGATTCTGCAATATTGTTTTTGAGATATAATGAACAATTGGAGAAAATTTACTTTCTTTTACCACATCATCAGCATTTTGTAACTCAAGCCTAATCTGATGAGAACCAACTTTTTCCATAGGATTCTATTCCTGCTTTTTGTCTAGAACAGTAAACAGCCACTGAGTAAAAAAGCAGACAAAGGGATGCAGCAATATGTACACCCTCTAGCTTAACTGTTATCACAAGGGAAACGGAGCAGTTGCTATGTTTGCTTAGCCAGCCTGTCAGCCTACATCAATGTTCACACTTGATAAAAAGACGTTCCATCTTCCCCCCAAAAAGCCTCCAAAAACCACGCTGAAAAAGGCAGCCCAATTTTTTATGAATTTTTTTAAAAATCTACTCGTGCCACTACCTGTGAAAACACTGAGTTATAAGCCTACCACTGATACAATATAAGAAGACGTCTTGGAAGAGAACCTGTTACGGTTAAATGTGATGTAATGAAAAATAGGACTTCCATTTGTATTTTTCTGATTTCATTGATGTTTGGATTTTTGTTTGTACACCTTCCAATAAGTATTTCCAAGGTCAGAGAAGACACTGACTGAAAAAAATAAGTGATGATTTTCAAGTACATCTAAACTGTATTAAATCTCTCTACTGCACTCTACAACCTCAAGCCTTTCCCTTATGAGACTATTATTTTTCAGCATCTTGTTAGTCCTGCTTTGCACATAACCTTGTGAACCATTCAGTTTTGTGAATAACTTTCTCCTTAGCCCTAAAGGTGCACTATCAACCTCTTATGATTAGACTTGGAAATTTAAATTAATTTTTGTTTAAAACACAACCTTGTATGCTGAGTGTCTCAAAAGTGTTCCTGCATGGTAAGTTTTGAGACAGCTCAACACAACCAGTGAACTGTGTGTGCAAAATATTAAAAAAAAAAAAAAAAAAAAGAAAAGAAAACCCTCTGACTGATAGATCCATTTACCCGTGGTTGAACACAAGCTCAGTTGAAGCCCTATTCATATGCAGACTTCTTAGCTAGTCAATAACAACATCACCACCACCCAGAGCTGGCAAAAAGAGGATTACTTAAAGAACAAGGGCTATGTCTACACTTGGAAATTTAGGTCGACTTTAGCTAAGTAGACTTAGTGAGTCTACACTTAATTTTTAAGTCTACTTTGGGGGGAACTTACAAAGTCGACCTAGAGCAACCACACTGGATGCCTAGGTCGACTTCTAGGGGTTAGGGGGACCTAGGGCAGGTTCATGGGGGCAAGGGGGCTCAGCCTTTGTCCCATTGTACATAGGTACAATGGGGCAAAGGGGGACAGGGACCCTGGCAGGGCATAGGGGCAAGGCTCTGCCCTGAGGGGGGGCATGCCAGGCTCCCCCTGTGCCCCCCCAGCAGGGAGGGCATTGGTGCAGTCCTGGGGTAGCCCTAAGTCGACTTAGGGCTACCCCCCATCTACACTGGCTTAAGTCGACTCTAGGGAGTCGATTTAAGCCTTAAGTTGAATTAAATCAAGGTTTAATAAAATCGACTTAATTTTCATTAAGTCGACTTTATTTTCCTTAACAATGATAGGATGCTGCCTACCCCTTCACCTCCCCACTTTATCCTTTTTCTTTTTCCTTGAAGCAATCCCAGAGAAGGTGGTTGTATAATTACTTATTCACCTTGATGGTTCCATATGCGTGGCGGTATGCTATGTCCTTGTCTATCACTCCCCATCGGGCGTTTATTCAGTATACTGACAACTTGCAGATCGGTATCCACTTTTCATTAGGCATAGACAGTGCGGTGTCTTTGCTTTCCTGGCGCAAGGTAAATACGTGGATGAGAATAAGGCAACGTGACTACGGCTCCACTCTGATAAGAAAGAGATGATGGATGTGGAAAGTAGTAACAAGTTTGGCAGAATTCATGTGTCTTCAGCCTTACTGAGGTGGGGTGATACTTTCTCGGGCCATCTAGAAGTGTAGGTCACACTGTTGACCTTCTGCCTCAGTAAGAGAGAGATTTTCTGCTGCTAACCTGAGATTTCCTGACACTCCAATCTGTTAGCCAGTCCAGCAAACCCCTCAGGATTCTGCCAGTCCTTTCCTGGTCTTGGTGCCTCCAGTTCCCAAACGCGCTGGAAGAGCAGTATTTTGCAGCAAACAGCCCATGCCACTGAATGCCCAGAGACATACCAAGTCCACTGTCTCCAAAAAGACAAAAACCCACCAGCATGTCAGCATAATTGAGGATGCTCATCTCACTTTAATATAACAGTAATGAGATGAATTTATAATAAAACAAGACTAGGTTTATTAATAAAGAACAGAGATTTAAGTGACACTAAGCAGAAATACTAGACACAGAAAATGGTTATAAATAAAATGAAATGCTTCTAAAAAAAAATCTAAATGTAACCGTAGCAGCTCCAAGCTTTGCTGAAACCATTTTCGCCCCTACAGCTATTTTTCAGCATCACCAGCCCACATAGTTTGGATCTATGAATGGTGAATCCTCAAGAGTGCTGCCCTTTTTGTTCCCTTGGTTATGGATAATAAGATGCCTTTGTGCTTCCTCTTATATTTCTCAAAGTTCATTGTCTTTGTCTCAAGAGCAATGCTGACCCCCTGGGATGCAGACTGTGGGGTGCCTCCGGCATGCTGACACCATGCCATTTCTTCATCTTCCTGATAACTGGTGTTTACCATGGATGCAAATGAACTGCCCATTATCTCTGGCATCACCATGTTCAATTTATATAATAGACACTGGCAAGCAGGCAATCAACATTCCTTTGATTAGGACAAACTTGTTTCTCAAGCCTACCCCCAAAACATATTTTAGGAATCTATTTCCAGCACATGTACAGTACATAAAGACAGGTTCCAAAAGGGTAGCTATGTTAGTCTATTGCAGAAAAACAACAGCCCTGTGGCACTTTTAAAGACTAACAGATTTATTTATTGCATGAGCTTTCGTGAGAGAAAATCCCACTTCATCAGACGCTTCAAAGTGTCTGACGAAGTGGGAGTTTCTCCCATGAAAGCTCATGCGGTACATAAAGAGTTATCCATATCAGACAATGATAACACTGATTTCTGTGTCACCAGCTTTCATTTGATGCTACCTACTTTCTGGATAAATACCATGACAGCAATAGTTAGCTGTAGTAAGGTGCCAGGCCTGGTAGGAGTACAGAACAACGGGCCCTCTGCCAGCCAGCACAGAGGGGCTCTTACCATCACAGGTGGTCCACACATTCCTGAATGGTGATCTTAGAAAACTATTGGTAATCCTGAACCTCAGTTTGCTTCCACACATCCTCCATGATGCCATATGTTAATGGATGGCCAAGAGTGTCATTTTTCATTTGATTTAGTGTGGCAACTTTGATTATTTCTCTTGCTACACACACTGCAACAGTTAGCCCAACTTGGTTACTATAAGGCACACATACTCTTTTAAGCTTCAGCTGGCAAAGAAACATGTGGCCTGACCTCAGACTTGCTCATTTATATCAGTGCAACATGGACTTCATTGGCTTTCCATTAGCTTCTGTGTCAAACTCAAGATGTTGATATTGATCCTGGCATGGGTCCTGACTGTCCAAGAGAACAGTTCTCTGTGCAGACGCCGCTGTGAGACAAGGTGGGTGAGGTTACACCTATTTATTGGACCAGCTTCTGTTGGTAAAGACGACACACTTTGGAGCTACTCAGAGCTCTCTTTTTCAGTTCTATGGGACCATGGCTACAACACCACAGCAAGAGCTGAGGCTCTGGAGCCAATAGTCTTTTCATTTGAAAGTATGGGGCAAAGAGCAGGATTTTCTCGATGGAGCCTATGACTTCATTAATCTGAGGAAAGCCAAGTCTGCTGCTGTGACATAGCTCATCTTTTATTAGAGGCTTTCATCTAAAAAGGAATAGAAGGAGAAGGGGTTAAAGTAAGGGGGAACGCACCAGAACGCAGTTCTGGGGCCCACAAATTTGAGGGACCAGAGTTCTGGGGCCCCTAAAAATAGAAAAATCCAGCGGAACGCATGTTCCACCCTGCCCTGGCTGCTGGCAAGTCCTACACCCTACCGTTGTTAATCACAATACTTATTGTGTTACGCAGTGTTTGCTAGTTTGTGACAATAATTGCTATAGACATAAACGCCATATAAAATTATAAATATTTTTATGGAGCAATAACCAATGCATGTGGTACTGAGAAGTGGCTGAAAATGCCTGCCTGCCTGGGGCCCGCACATGCATGAAAGGGGCCCAGACAATACGGGAAGGGGGCCTGGAGATTAGGAGGATTCCAGGGCCCGTCAAATTATACTTTAACCACTGAGAAGGAGGGTTATTTGTTACCTTGCTCTGTGGGTAAGACTAGCAGGACAAAGGTTAGTAGGATTTGGTCATTGTTCCTATGCAGGGATCTTTGAATGCCTTTTTTAAATGAAGAAACACAAGATGGGTGAGATACTATCTTTTACTGCACCAATTTTTTTTGGTGAGACAGACTTGCTTTCGAGCCTATGTAGAGCTCTTCTTCCGAACAGATATGTCCATAAATAAAACTGCACTGTCAGAAATTATGGCAGCAGATGATAGTCTGTTCAGCAGAGACTGCAAGACAGAGCCTAGTCAATTAGCCTAATTATAACTTAGAAAAACCAGCATCCTCTATTTTTGACAAGCCTATGTTAAAACTGAATCCAAAAATGTAGGTTCTTTCACACCTGACCCCCATGTTACATTTGGCAGCTGTTACTCCAGATTCACATGTAATTCCACCCGACACCAATTTGCATAGTGCTATCCATCCTGCCTTTCAGCATTAGTCAATATTTATATCAACAATGCTGAGTTAGGAAAATCAGGCAATTATTACATAGCCTGATTTTCAAAGACGCTGACTTCCTGCGGGTCCCATTGACTTCAATGGGATTTGTGGTTGCTCAGCACCTCTTTGTTAGAGAAAATACTCCCTAAAGCACTAAATTTTTTCTTAGTGCTTCTCACTTCTGATTCTTGTACCCATTTTGATTTGCCACGTGCAGGAAAGGAGACTTCTGGTAGTTACCCAGGAAAGCTTTTTAAGGTTATTTGTTTTTTAACTTTTTTTAAATAGAACTGGAAGATAAACATAAATAACATATGCAATAACAGTGCTATATATTTAAAGACAAATAGACTTGTCAGATATGTCAGCATAATAGGTAACACTACTATTTGCTCCATCATTAAAGTGGTTAGAGTCCTTGTTCCTGATCTCAGTACACCAATTTATTGTTTTTAAAGTGGTTAGATCCAACTGTGAAGCAACAAGAAGAAAAGGGGTGAAAATGATCACCTATTTCAAAGGCAGAGATTCATTTTCGAATAGCCTGCAGAAATCATTATCAAGCATCACTCAACTGGTTGCCAAGTCAAGATAATCAGATGTATGTGTTGGTGAAGTAGGGACTCTAAGAATTTAAAGAAATAGTTTTCAATAATGCCATTATGGCTCTACCTCAGACATATTTGTCTGTCAAAAGCATATGAGACAATGTATAAAATCCTTCTTTCTGATGTAATACTGGAGCAAAAAAAAAAGTTACTTTTTTAGCAAATATACAATACCCATTACAAATATACAGGGAACCTGTTTGTCAGCGAATAAAGCAATAACATGCTAAAACCAAAATAAATGTGTATTACCCAGCTCAAACTATCCCTCTAGGCCTGCGGGTGTTTTAAATTACCCTTTCACTATTGAGTTCTGTACGTCTTTTTCTGTGCTTTTCAGACCTGTGAACTCCCTTGGATGGCAATGATCTTTATGAATAGGTGTGTATGGCTAGAATAAATCATAGTTTCACTCTGGGTATACTGGGATCCCGTGGGTATTATAAACTCTAAGCAATTACACTCCATTTTCCAAGTTAGGAGTCAACTGCATAATACAACAACAACATAGGGAGAAATAAACCAAGAAAAGACAACTGTGTAAGCCTTGGAAAGGAAAGAACAATTATCCTTCAGAAGCATTAAATATTCGAATGAAGATGATACATGACAAATGCTAAGTAAGCTTATGTGCCGAGATACTAAACATGGTTAACATATCATATAATGATAAAGTGAGATGAGTGCAGTCACAGCTAAAAAAAGGGAAACTGAGGAACGAGAATAACTAAAAGAAGACTGAAGTTAGGGGATGGGCTTTTGGCTAGCTGATTAGGACACAAGTTGAACATGTGGAATACCAGCCCTGGAACTTACCCTCCTGTAAGCAGCATCTCAACATGTTAATCTTCTGGAAAGACCTTATGTCCTGTTTGTTTTCCCAGGATTTTTCTGAGAATGCAAGGTGATGGGAGCTTAAAAAGATTTGTTTTATGATGAGTTGGAAGTTTAATGGTCATTCAGCCCTTAGAGTTCTGTACAAACATTAAAAATACTTAATATATAGGTATATGAAAGGAAGGATGGGGTTTTTGGCTAAGGCACTAACTTAAAATTCAGACAATTCAGATTCAAATCTGAGCTCCACTACCTATTGCCTGTGTAAGTCACTTAAATTCCTCAGTTTCCCCATCTGCAAAATTGTCATAATAATTCTTACTTTCTCCTACCCTCTCACTTCTCTATCTCTATGAATACTTACCCAGTGCTGAACTTGAGCATTGGACAAAGTCCCACTGAAGTACACACAGTGTCTCAAAGAAGTCTGTGTTCCAGCAGTAATTACAAAGCAGGTCCTTTGCATCAGCACCAGTTGTAGTAAACTAGATTCCGTTGTTGAGCAATGACTTCCTTGAGATCACAGGCCACACTTGCTGCTCAGCAGGGAACCTGGCTCTGTGACAGGCAGATGCATGAGAGGGATTTATACAAGAGAGTTTTTGGCAACCTCTGTGGCATAGTAGCAGTCTGGGCAATGCCTATCCTAAGGGAAATGGGGTGTTCCCCCTGCCGTTGTGTAATTGGAGCCCAAAGATTTGCCCTTGGATGCTTCCCGGAGGACAAGAAATAGCCACTGATCTTCAGGAAATGTGAGAATTTTTTTTTTAATTTAATCTTTGTGAAAACAGATTCTCCTCAACGTTTCTAGGCCTTCAAGATCAGCAGCTGCAAGTTCCAAGAAGGCCAGCTGTATTACAAGAGTTCTCTTTTCAAAGCAGCTTGAACGTCATTTAATTCCTTTCACATGCCACCTACTGTTGTTTACAATTCTGTTTTCTAGACCATCAGTAGGCCTCATATGAAGCACACGCTTATTTGTGTCAGTCACTACTTAAAACGTCTAAGAAATTTAAGCCTCACAGAAAGGGTTTTTTTTTTTTCCCCACTTTGCACTAGCTTAAAAGTTAAACACAGTTACACTGCAAAGAAATATGCCATTTCAAAGAAAACAGCAGGGTCTATGTCTTGTTACACCATCTATATCAGTGCCTTTACTTGCAAAGAGGTGCTTGTTCATGATAAAGTGCTTCTTAGGGCATAAGTGGAATATAGCAGCAAATGGTCACTATGCAAAGAATTGTCTAGGTCAGACAAGCTTATGCTGATTGCTATGAGCTCACTTAGAGGGAAGTTCTTTGCTTTATCTGGCAGAACTGCTCCAGGGCTCTTTAATTATATCCAAACACATACCCTGCAAGTCCAGCTACAAAAAGGTGATTCTACTACACCTAACAGACAACAGAAGATAATGAGGGTTGGACTGTGAAAACAGACATATTTGTTTTACCACATTAGAAGACAGAAAAATGCAACAGGCATCTTGGTCCATATATTCCATAACCCTGCTCCTGATGTTTTAAGGGTGCTCTCTACAGACAGAAACATAATGAGATCTAAGCAGCAGAAGCTGAAATCAGTCAAGTTCAAACTGGAAATAAATGAGAAACTTTTAACTGTGAGGACAGTTCACTGCTAGGACTAGTTACAAAGGAATGTGGTAAATTCTCTATCGCAGGGTTTCCTTAAATCAAGACCAGGTATCTTTCAAGAGAAGACATTCTCTACTTGAATAGCAAGATATTGGGCTTGATGCAGGAATCAAAAAAAATTCTTGGGCCCCTTTTTGCAGCAGGTCAGCTTAGACAATGGTTTCCTCTGCCCTTTACAAAAAACTTCTGAAACCCAACTCCCAAGAATAGAACACAAGAGATTTGGGGAAAGATGGCCCTCACAATCTCCAAGATGAGTTTGGGGCAGACACCATGGTTTGTGATGGCCTTAGTTTCTCATTTGATCATGCTGGTGAGGAACTCTTTGATTCTGCTAGAGTCACAATGGTGGGAGAAAGGCAAAAAATTCTGAATGTACCTGTAAAAACTGCTTCTGGTCACTGCTCAAAATGCCATTGATGGGTCCCAGAGAGAGTTATGTTCCATTTTCCTTGGCTAAAGTTAAAGAAGGGGGATGGATAGGAAAGGAGAGAAATGTAAGATTCCCTCAGCTAGCAACCTATTCTCCCACAAAAGGCATAAAGAACAGGATAGCCAGATAGTCATTAAGCTACAAATAAATAATTTTTATGTGAGCCATTGTCCCTTCACATTTCCAAGCCTCAGTGATGCGCAGCTGCATCTGTCAAGAGGCGTTATGTTATATCAGCAAGGTAATGCAACAACAAATACAACCAGTTGTGGCAAATAAGAAAATGACAAATCAGTCTGGAAGATTTGAAGAGACACTTTTCTGGAGGAACGCAGGTGCAGAAGCTGGGCTTGAACAAAAGTTCATTCAAAAGCTGGAAGTAAACAATACAAAAGGCCATTCTATCCTGAGTAGATTTTACAATACATGTTTTCTATTCAAATATTTTGCTACAGCTGCCTGCCACAGATCAGAAAACTGACTAACCAGGTTTCTTTCAAAGTGAAGTACAAAGTGAGAGGCAGCGAGGAAAAGAGACTAAGAGTTCCCTGCCCATTAATATTCTACCTCCTCATTGTAACAAGGGATGAGACACTTACTGCTTGGAGCATGTGTTGGCCTTCTGTTAGATAAAGCCCAACCAACTCATGTGTTTGTAATTATATTACCAACTAGCAATTTGATGCCAGCAAAGTCTTGTAAGCTCTTTAGAACAGGGACCATTCCCTATGTTTCTACAGCCCCTAACAATAATACAGTCCATATTTAATAATACGCCCAAACACTAATAGTATTAAAATTTCTCTGTTAGCTCTAGAGGCCTGTGCTTTTGATATTAAAGGTTCTCTTGTTACCAGTGCATGAGTCAACAGATCCCCTATTCATAACTGCCACATTCTTAATAGTGTGCTCCACATTTTAATTGGGTCATGCACACTTCCTCTCCTCCACACCTTCACACAGATCCCTTTACTTCCAATTCAATTATCATCCAACACATCTCCACTCCCTGTAAATTAATAACAGGAAATAAACAGAACCATATGACCCACAAGTGTTCATCTGAGTATTAGCATTCCATAAACCACAACTGGGGAACCATTATTATTAGTTTTCCTAAACAATAGAATTACCATGTCTTATCCAATTTTTTTCAGAGTCCAATATGGCTACAAACATATAATCCTTTTCTTGTTACTATTATCTCTACCTTCACGAAAAGCAAGCCCCTTTTGTTTTCCTATTAGAAAATGCCTTATCATCCCTCTGTTCAGTAAAACCTACTTAAATTCTTACTTCTAAAGTACTTAAATTCTGGACCAAAATATAAGCTACAAGGCCCGTCACATGAAACCATTTTAGTAGATTCCACAGAGCCCACAGCATTGGGGTGAAATTCTCCCCTTAGATCCGAACAGAAGTAGTCAGCTTTGGGATTCTGTTGTTTCTATGTTTGCAGATCTTACATCAATGCCATTGGGAGCCATGTTTCAAGGAGACCAGAATATCAAAATTCAGAACTTCTATGCACATTTAAGAGAAAAATGTCCTTAAAATAGAAACTGAAGGTATAGGTTGTTAACTGAACTAAGTAATACAAAAACAACTAGCAGTGAAAGGTAAGTGCTGAGTTGATCAAAACAACTTTGACATTTTAAACATGAAACATTTGCTAGCTGAATGCAACGTGGAACACTGGCATTTTTGCCATTACTAGATATATTATTTTAAAATGGAGTTACATGTGCACAGCAAGAATTATTCTTTTGGTTTACATTTTGGCTGAGTTTCACATTTTGCATCTTATTCCTCCAAAAAATAAGTATATAACAACATGTCAAAACACATCCCTCAAAGATGCAGATAATTCCAGACACCAGGGACACCTCATCTTACGTGGAGAATATGTATTAAGAGGCAGATCCACAATAGTATTTATCCTTGAAAAGTTATTGTTTGAAAAACAGCAAGGTAAACCTTTTCACTGCAATATGCTGTAGTTTAGGAATGATCCACATATATTTTCAGACACAAGGAGAATTGAAACTTTTGGTGAGCCAAATGTTTCTTTGTTAAACACTTCTGAATAACTCATTTATTTTAGACAAAAGAGTCTTGTGGCACTTTTAAAGACTAACAGATTTATTAATCGCATGAGCTTTCGTGGGAGAAAATCCCACTTCGTCAGACGCTTTAAGTGGGATTTTCTCCCAC